>CAJVPK010000850.1:0-20338 GCA_910592015.1 Diversispora eburnea | reverse complement strand
ATGCGAATTTCCGATTATCATATCGGGTACCCGATAAGTACCTGAAACTGTACAAAAAAACTGCACCCGATTTGTACTATCGGGTACCCGATTTATACCCGATCTATACCCGATTTATGATATTTCGACCAGTGTTCTGACTTCCATTATATAATTTTACTTTGGTTTCTAATTGTCTAAGAAAGAAAGTTTTAAAACTTTGGTTATTTGAATTTTTCCAGAATTGAAATTAAATTCTCATGTTAGCTTCTTGTATTTTGTATTAGGTTCTAGCTTTATTTAATAGATATCCACCAATTACATGTAATTTGTAATTGTTATTGTATTCATTTTCTTGAATATTTCTTTCAAATTCTTCAAGCCATTTGATTGGGTCTTGATTTTCTCTTTCAAAGTGAGATATAGGAATGGTATTTCTAATTTCCATTTGTTAAGTTAAGTCTTGAAATACATTTACAACTGCAGTAGCTTATTGGATATTTATATTGTTAAGTAATAAAGGGGTAATGATAAATATATGTGATAATTTGTTAAGAATTATAACTATACTAATACTAATAAGGAATAAAAATATAAATATAAAAATAAGGATAAAAATATAAAATATTACTAAAGAAAATAATAACTAATACTATTGGAAAGAATAACTTTTAAGAAATTCTAAATTTTTAAAAACTTGTATACAATTATCTCTAATTTTAAAAACTAAATTTAATTATTCTTTAATTTTGCATAATTCTTCAAGATTAGTTAATTTTTAAACTAGATCTTGATCAATAAGGTTTAATCAATTATGTATTTTATTTTTTGACAATAAATTTCAATTAATTCTAAAATAATATTATTTAATTCTTCTAATTCAATCATAAATAAAAGTATAAACTAATAAAAACAGAGGAAAATAAAGATAAATAAAAATAAACTAAACTAAAATAATAAATTTTCACAATCTCATAGGAGATACCAATTTGTTACATGTCTAATGTGACTATGTTCTGAAGGATAGAGAATCTTCTCTAATAAAAATTAACAAAAGGTTATATAATTATCATGCTATTTCTGATAATCCTACTTGATCAATTATAGCAAATTACAAAATTAAGGAAGATGGTCAACTTAGAAGTGAATTCTTTATTATGATGGAATTTTTACAACACCAAGTTAGTTTGTGACCTAGTAAGGTGTATATGTAAAAGATTTAAAGTTAATAAATTATACAAAGACTTTATTTTAATATTAACTTTTATTAAAATAAATACAAGAAATATAAGAAATAGATAAGATATATGATAATAAATAATAAAGGATAAGTATATAGAAATGATAAAAGAAATAATATTTATTAAAAAAATAAATTAAAGAACTGTTTGGATATTATATAAAACTTGAGAACTATTAGAACTATTAAAACTGAACTGAACTAATTAACTAACTGATGAAAAATCAAAGCTAAAGAGACCTGTATTTATATCCTTTTAATATCTTTTGTGTTGCAGACAAACTATACTATCTTTTATACTAGATTGTTTCTTTATCAAGTGATACAAATAATATCATCAAAGGTAATTTCATTATCTATTTTCAGGTATCCTATCTAGGTATTTCTTTAGGTATTGTACCTAGATATATACCTAAGTAAATTAACAATGATAATTCTTAAATGTAGTACTTTTAATTTGTACCACTGATTTACAAAATTAACTATATTTATAAATAATACAAATAAAAAAGATAAAAATAAACAAAAGATAAAAATAATTATTTGAAATGTCACAATACTAAGTGTTAATAATTATTGTTAAATAATATAATATGTGATAATAATTAGTGTTATAAATTAATATTATATTTGTATAACTAAATATCACATGAATATGTGATTCTATACACTATAATATAACTAACTAATATATGTCACCAAATGTAAATATTAGTTAAAATGTTATTAAAATATCATCATTTGTTAAGTGAATTAATGTTTACTAATTAAATTTTAAATATTACTATTATCTAATGTTATTGCTAATTATTTGCAGATGTTTTTAGTATTGTATACTATATATAATTTTATTCTGTAACAATGGTTGTAGTTGTGATAATGGTTTATTTTTTTTTTGATATTTTTTAATTATATGATCACAATTATAACTAAGGGAATTGGGTCTTCTTGTGTGAAGATTATATGGTGATTCTGATGGTGTTGTTGATATTGTTGTTACTGCTGGTGATGACAGTATTGGCTATGACCTAATTATGATCTATTCATCAATTATAATTATGACCATATAATCCATTATGACCTATTCATCAATTATAATTATAACCATATAACCCATTATGACCTATAGTAATTATGAATATTTATGACTTAAAGAAAATTGATATAACCTTAAATGTCCATTACTGGATGATGATAATCACAGATTAAATACAAAAGATATGCTATACTAAAAAGAAATTCTGATTTTAGCTGATTTATAACATAGGATGCAATAGAACAGTCAATTGTTACTGATTTTTAGCTGATTTATAGTATAGGAATTACCATTCAGTACAGTGATTCTTTTATATTTGACTAGTAAATATTGTTGTATAATCATTATTATTGTTATTGTTATTACTATTATTATCTTCACTGATATTGCCATTATTATCATTATTATTGTTATTATTATTATTTTCATCATTATTACCATTACCATTATCACCATTATCATTGTTATTTTCATCATCATTATTGTCACTATTACTATTATCATTATTATTATTATAATTAACCTGTTTTCTTTTTTTTCATTACATCAACCACTAAAAAATTATCATTGTTGCTATTATTATTGTTATTATTGTTATTTTCATCATCATCATCATCATTATCATTGTCAATATTGACATTATAATTATTGTTATTGTTATCATCATTATTTTCATAATTTTCATTATTATTACTATATAATTAACATAATTAACCCTTTTTATTTTGAAGAGATAGGATAAGAACTGCTCTTTTTTCATGTTGAATAGATCCACCAACAATTCTGTTATCATTGCTATTATTGATATTATTATTACTACTATTATCATCATTGCCATTATTATTGTAATCTTCGTGATCATTGTTATTGTTATCATAATAATTATGTATAAATGATGGAGATGGTGATGTTGACAATGATGATGATGATACTAATAGTGATGATGATTTTGCTGATAATAATGTCTTATTTCTTTTAATAGCTTTATCCCACAAACCATTTACTTTTTTTATATCAGCCTATAAAAAGCAAAACCAGATGAGTGGACATCTGTGTAAGAACTAGTGAGAAATTTTCATTTTTTGAAATCGGATTTCCACAATAAATGCTATCTTGACATTCTTATATATTTTCCAGGGCATGGTGATATTTGATTTTATCTACTGGAGGACACGAAAATATCTTTTCTTCTTTTCTGGAAATGTTGGAGAATATTCTACTTCATTGACGAATGCCCGCTTAATGTAAAGAAAAGTACATAGTTGAATCCTCCTTCAGAATCAACAGATCTTTACTAAAAATTTATATCAAGTATTCCATGATGTTTGTCAGTACGTGTCCAACAAACGCATCCATTTTGTAGAGTAAGAAAAAAGAAGGAATGTGCTGTATCTTTATCAGCGAACTTATAATTATTAATTATAAGTGAGACGTATTGATGGAGAGACCAGTTTTCATATGAGCAAAGCTCAAAGTATTTTGTGTACGGGATATAGTTACGTGCGGATAAATATCCTCGAACGTCAATAGTAGAGGTGGTAGAAGACGTGTAAAGCCTATATTTTAAAATGTATTAGAAAAGCAACTAGGAAGAGACGCGTAACATTACGTGTATATTTAAGTTTTCACATATGCAGGTGTAAGGTAATCAGATTATCGCATGATTAAATTACGCATGCAATTTCTATTATAATCATATAGTATGTCGATCACTTGAAAATTTGATTTTCATATCAGTATCTTTTATGTACGAGACAACTAATTCTATTGGAATTAAAGTAATTTTATTTATTAATTACACAAATGGAACTTGATTTTCATTAAAAATAATAAAACATTATTTATTTTTTGTTAACAAAATTTTTAATATAATTTATTCTATATAAAAAAAAATCCTATATGAAAAAAATAAAAATAAAAAAGTAATAACTAAAAACCTATTAATTATGCAAACTATTAGCTTGTTTATTAATCAAATTATTTTTTGTCAAATAAAATAAAGTAAATAAAGTTAAAAAAATACTGTTAAAATATTCTCTTTAAATAGTAGTAATAGTAGTATCTACAACTTTTGGAATTTCGTACTAGTCTTTCTCCCTATTCGTTCTCTGAATGTCTGTACAATATATGTAATTCCTCTTTAAAGTCTTGTTTGGATTCTTATTTGAATTTGGTTGATATTACTCAAGAAAATAACCCAATAACAAAATAAAATAAGATCCAAATATGTTTCGTTCTCGTGATTAAAATGATCCGGAATTGACCTGAAAGAAACATCATCATCAGATTTTATTTTTATTTTTAATAAAAAAAATTCAATATAAGAAATTCTTCTTTATTACCTTATCTTTCAAAGTTCCTAACCACTGATGATAACTCATTACTGTATCTGTTCGATCTTCTATGATATGCGACAGGAACCATAACCGTATTGATGGATCACCGTCCTCTTTTACTATGTATAAATGGGGGTGATAAACTCCTCGTCGCGATTCTCGTGTTTTGCCAATAATTGAATTTACCCGTTGAGAGAATAAATTATCGAGTTGTGGTAGTGTAGTCTTTAAAAAGTGGATAAAGTAATAATAAGATTAAATATATTAAATATTAAATAGGGTTAAATAAATTCAAACAAATCCCATATTTAAACAAATTAAACATACTTTTCCGGCTCGAACTTCCTCATATGAACGAACATTTAGCAAATCCGCACATAGTCGAGGATCTACTTGTCGACCAATCCAAATAAAAATATTTTGACCATCTTCCAATAAATAAGCTCCACTCCGATCTAATTTTTCACTACTTAAGTTCAATGGTTGAGGCATAATAGTCCCATCGGGTCCATATGTTCCAACCTAATTGAAATTAAAATAAAAAAATTAATTAATAAATGATCAAAATCAGTAGTTTGTGGTTAGCATCTGATAAAATGTCTTACTGCTGGAGGCATGTTATGTAGAGAATAAAATTGAGGATGTAGATATGGAATTAACAATTGTGATGGCAACGTTGTCAACAAACACATTGCGTATGACCGTAAATCTGTAGGAATTTGTGAACTTGCACGAAGACCGACCTAGAAAGTTCATTAATAAAAAAAAAAAAAAAACTATTATATCTATCATTCACATTATTTATTTACAGGAAGAAACATGATAAAAACGCATACATGTTTCAGTAATGCAAGGGACAACAAGGGAAGCAACTTGAGATTATCACAAATTTGTAACTGGGGAGATGCTCCACTTTGAGATCCAGTCAGAGAGGATTTGTATACTCCCAAAATATCCACCAATTTATTTGTCAATGCATCTCTAGCATCTTCCAATTTTGAAGAAAGTGATCTCTCCACCGCTTTATGAATAAAATAAAAATTAAATTAAATTAAACATTAATCATTAATTATAATTCCTATAATAACAATAAATAATAATGAAATAAAAAATACAAGAAATTTAAAATTTTACCTTTGTTTGCAAGCAGTGTTGTTATGGCAATCTGATCAGCTGACGCAAATAATTCACCCATATTATTAGTCACCGGTAATGCTAAAGTTAATACCCGAATTCTTCGCTCACCTATTAATATAAATAAATTAATCAATTAGCGCTTAGCTTTATTATTTATAACAATTTTTATTAATATGGATATAGATATTTTTATCACTCACCAAAGCATGTCGTATGTAAAAGAGCAGTTTGGAAACATACAGTGGGAGTTGTTATATTATCTTCTATGGCCACTTCAATTGTATAGGAATGGTCTCTTGACACATTTGGTAAAGCAAGCAAATCCGTTTGACGTACAAAGAAATTACCATGGAATGTATTCATACGAAGACCTAATTAAACACATTTTTTTTTATAATGAAATTATTATTATTTTCATTAATACAAAAAAATAAAAATAAAAAAAAATACAAATGAATAGTAATTTGAAATGAGTAATCACCTTTTGAAGCTCGGACACGCATTACTGCTTCCAAACCCAAAGGACTGGCCAAATATTCAGCGAATTCGTGTGCAAATTTGAGCGCATCTTCTGTTCTCCCTGCATTAAACAAAGGGTAAAAAAATGTATTTCCTCCTGTGTAACGCGGACAACAACCTTTGATTTTTTTTAAAGGAATTTAATATATTTAATATATTTGGTTAAGAAAAAAAAATTTAAAAATTAAAAATACAACACGGGATATCGTACTTAATGTCGCTACATCTGTATATTGTGAACTAAGTAAGAACATATCCACACAAATTTGCGCCCTCGAACAATCGACTGCAAATTTTTTATAAAAAGGATCAGCGGACAAAAGTAAAGATGATTCCTGAAAATTATAAATATAATAATGTAAATAATGTAAGCAGATTAAAAAAAAAAATAGAGATAAGAGGATAACATAAGATATTTTGACGTAATAAAAAATTTTACCCTTGGAGTACCCAAAGCTTTTGAATCCTCCCGAGGTTTCAATGCACCGGGATTGATGCTTGGTAAACTTGATAATAGCGTAACAATCTTGCCTCCAATTGGGGACTAAGAAAATGGATGATATGCATAAAAAATATAAAAAATATAAAAAATCATAAAAAAATTATTAATAATGTAATGTAAGATCCATGAAATGATTATTTTTTTTTTTAATTAGAAATTCATACGAACAATTAATTTGAAGCCAGCCAATAATGCAGATCCTAGAGAATTTCCAACTATCTGTGTGCCTTTGAACATATCCCCTAAGCGACTAAGTAATGACTCAACTACAGTTCGAGATTCACTAAGATTTACTAATAAATCATCTGGTTGCGGGAGAAATACATCGTCAAGATCAGATACGACCAACATTTGAGGTTCTGAAGCATTAGACTATCGAGAAATTTTTATAACATGTATTAGTCAATAATGGTAAAAAAAAATTTAATTTAATTTACACGTAAAAATGGGAAATTATCATACATTCAAACTATAAAAATGTAGCGAAGAATCAAAAGTTATGAATCCAATTTTTGTGCGATTTTCCTCATTAGGTATTCGATCCAAAGACTCCAAAATGGTCTTTGCAGCGGTCGCCACAGCCCCTACAAAGACGACAATACGAATAAATCAGTTTTTCGTACAAAAAAAAAAAAAATGAAAAGATAATAAAAGTAAATTAACGAAAATTTTTTTTTACCAGATTGCACAGCAGGAAAGGAAACATCAATTACAAATAAATAAACTGGAGGCTGAGGAGGACGAACCTTCAATAAATCAATAGATTAATTTATAATAAATGCAAAATTTTCTTTTCAAAAATTTTTTTAAATCAATTTACCATATATTCTGTTGGTGCTACGAATTCAACAACAGCGTGATTCAACTCTGCACGTTTCCATCTATCCGTTTGTTGATTGGTCTGTAAATCCCAATCAAACTGTGCAGGTACTAATATAATGAGATAAAATTTTGGTTAGTAAAATTAATATAATATAATAAAATATTAAAGATAAAAATGGGATAGAATGATTTAATTACCTTCATTTAATAAAAAGCACATATTACATCTCCATTTTTGTCCACCTTCTGCAAACGTTACAAAAGGATTGATGTAAGTTCTACATCTTCGACATCTCGCTATAACAGTATCTGTAATTACTGGGACCGGATCCTATAATTCAAGAGAGAAATTAAATTAACAAATTAATCATTTTTTTATGAAATTATTTTGTAAATATTAGTAATATTAATACTCACGTCACCCTCTTTCAGACTTCTATAAGGGGTAATAACAAGAGCAAGAGGTAAACGTGATTTACTTAAAAGACTTGAAGTAGCAGGTATCGCATTGAGAGTACATCGTTTGTAAGATGGATCACAATTCGCTTTGTCCGATGGAGTAACAGACGTCTTAAATCAGAAAAAGGTAGTGAACATGGGATGTTCAACATCATCCCTGCTTGTTTTTTTTTTATCGAAATAAGTGATTTAAGTTCATTTGACTTACGTTAGGTGGTAGATTAATTGATGGCGGGGGAGCACTTAATTCCCTGACATTCGGAGAAGTACCGATTAGATGAACTGGGATCAATTGAGACTTTTTGTATTTATTTATTTTATTTAATTAAGAAATTAAATAATTTTTAAGGATTATTTTTAGTAAAATATATATATATATATATTTATTTTTTTTTTTTTGATTCTAAGATTATGTGTTATTAAAAATATAAGGTTTACCTGTGCTGCTGGTCCACCAAATCCCAAATTACTGAATTGATTTGTTACTCCAGCTATGTTAGGAGAATATGGTTGTTGATTATATGTTGGTGATTGTTGATTATATGTTGGTGATTGTTGATTATATGTTGGTTGATGTTGTTGATTATATGTTGGTTGTTGTTGTTGATTATATGTTGGTGGTTGTTGTTGATTATATGTTAGTGGTTGTTGTTGATTATATGTTGGTTGTTGATCTCCACCAGGAGTAAAAAATTGAGATTGAGGAATTTGTTGTATTGGCTGTTGAGGAAGATTGCCCGTTCCAGGAGCAGCTGCTGGTGTATAAAGTTGATATGGATCTAATGAATTACCAGTATCCGCATAAGCTTCCGCAATTTGTTTCGGATATTGACGTTTTGATTTATGAATGCCTGCTGAGGGTGGCGTTGAAACACGCTGCCCTGTGGATGTTATTCCACTTTCAAGAGGCGGAGGGGAAGTAGAAGTTTGTTGATAACCGGGACCCATATTACCCATATTCATGGTTGGTTGATTATTTGGATATGATATAGGATGTCCTGAGTTATTCATTAGTAATTAATTTTTTTTTTTTGTCAAAAAGAAGAATTTAACAATACGATCATCTTGGAATGCTGGACATCGTATCACGTTTATTATATGATATCAGAAAAATAAAAGCCTATCAAAATTATCCAGATGGCGAAATAAAACTTGGACAACACACGTAAAGGTTTTAAGAATGATAAATTTCCCAATTTGAAAAAACTAAAAGACGCAACATGGTTAAATTGACTTTTTATAGTAACAATTCTTGAAGTTTAAAATTACGTTTAAGAATGACAATTTAATAAAAGAATATTATTTTATTATTTTATGATCGATTTTTTTTTGTTTTATTAGTAAAAATTAGTAAAGAGACCTACAAAAAAAAATTCAAATTCTTTAGATGAGAGGAGTCAAAAGGACTTGGGATCAGAAATAATAAAATTTAATTCAATTTGTAAAAAATTTTTGAATAAAGATTTTGTAATTAATTAATTTATTTATTTTTGTAATGAATTAAAACCTGTGGGTGTATAGGATAAGTTTTCTCTGTGTCATTTATCTCAACTCCAAAAACGGGTAATGGCATCTAAGCTTTGATTTAAATAATCAACGAATAACTCTTTGTGCTACTTCACCAAAGAACATTGCAGATACGAGAAATAAAAAAAAAAATTTTTTTTCAAGATTTATTTTCTTGTGAAAATTATAATGGAATCTTCTGATAAAAGCCATGAAAAGACAATAACGAGTAAAAAAGTTGAAAAAAGAGCCCGACTTGAAAATTCGGTTGTAGAAGCCAATTTAAAAACTGTTTTTAAAGAAAAAATAAAAAAAAATGATAAACTTAATAAAAGGATCAAGTCACCTCATAAAACTTCTGCCAGCAGAGATAGTAAACAATCAAAAAAAATTGAGAAAAAACGAAAACGGAATGAAGAGGAGGGAGAATATGAATCACCTGTTGAAGTAATAATTAAAAACAAAGATAGACCGAATAGAAATAATACTTCTGATAATATTACTACTAGTGCAATTGAAGAAAATGTAGAGAAGGTAGAAAAGGTTGGAAAAAAGAATAAGAAAAAAAAAACCAATGGATTAAATGATGGAAAAGATTGTTTATCTGAAATCAAGACGAAAAAAGAAAGAAAGAAAGGAAAGAAGAAAAAAGAACGCGAAAAATACAATGATGGTGATAACAAGAATAATTCTTCTTTTGTCAAAAAACGAAAACATAATTTTGATTCAGATGATAGATATTTTAAAAATGATGAGATTGATGAAGGTAATGAAGATAAAGCTGATCTTAACAAGAGAAGTTTAACCCGGAATTTAGTACCAATTGTCTTCATAAATAATAATGTCAATAACGTCAAGTACATAGAACCTCCTCCTCCTCCTTTATTAGAACCAATCTCAAAATCGGAAGTCACTAAATTCCTCGAATGTAATTCCATTCAAATAACCGGGAATTTAAATTTCAAGCCAATAATGTCATTTTCACAATTGAAAATAGATAAAGAGGTTAAGCGTGTATTGAAAAAATTTGAGAAACCAACACCAATTCAAGCAACTTGTTGGCCGATTTGTTTAAATGGAAAAGATGTGATTGGTATCGCTGAAACTGGGTATATTTTTTATTTATTTATTTATTCATTTATTTTATGGATCTGATTAATTATTATTATTTCTTCTTAACAGTTTCTCAAGTTTTTTTTCTTCTTCATTAAATTAAATTAAATTAAATTAAATTAGTTCGGGAAAAACTTTAGCTTTTACTGTTCCCGCAGTTATGCATATTAAAAATACAAAAAACAAAACCCATTCTAATCAACCAATCGTTCTTGTGATTTCACCAACGCGTGAATTGGCTATGCAAATACAAGAACAATGTGTTTTGTTTGATTCTACATGTGGGATCAAAAGTGCATGCATTTATGGTGGGGTTTCTAAATCTGAACAATATAAATTATTACGTAAAGGTGTTCACATTGTTGTGGCTACTCCTGGAAGGTTACTTGATTTGATTAACGAAAATGTTTGTGATATTAGCAAAGTTTCATATCTCGTCCTTGATGAAGGTACTTTATATTTTGTATTTTTTATATTTGATTTTGTTGTTTCCTTATTATTATTATTATTATTATTTTTTATATTTATTATATTTATTATCTTTATTAGCTGATCGTATGCTTGATAAAGGTTTTGAGGATGATGTCCGTACTATCATAAGAAAAACAAGTAAAAATCGGCAAACTGTTATGTTCTCAGCTACTTGGCCAGAATCCGTTCGTAAATTGGCAAATGATTTCTTAACTCACCCTATCCGAGTTACTATTGGTTCACCGGATCTATCTGCTAATAATAATGTAACACAAATAGTTGAGGTACTCGAAGATCGGGAAAGAGATAAACGACTTTTATCCCTTTTAGAAAGATATCATAATCGGAAAAATCGTGTTTTGGTATTTGTTCTTTACAAGAAAGAAGCTTCCCGTATTGAGAATATGTTAGCAAGTCAAGGTTATGAAACACTTTCCATTCATGGAGATAAAAGTCAATTTCAGCGTACTGAAGCGTTAAAAGCTTTCAAAGATGGAATTTATCCGCTTTTGATTGCTACAGATGTTGCAGCTAGAGGATTAGATATACCTGATGTGGAATATGTAATTAATTATTCATTCCCATTGACTATAGAAGATTATGTACATCGAATTGGAAGAACTGGTCGTGCTGGTAATAAGGTAATATTTCACTATTTTTTTTTTTTCTATTTTTATTTATTATTTATTTATTTAGATTTATTTCTAAAATTGATTATTAATTTCTTATTATTTTTTTTTAGGGAATTTCTCACACACTTTTTACACCACATGATAAAACACATTCAGGTGAACTTGCTAATATTCTTCGACAAGCCAAACAAAAAGTACCTGAATCATTACTTAAATTTGGAGGTGGTGTCAAAAAGAAGGAACATAAAGCTTACGGCGCTTTCTATAAAGAGATTGATCCCAGTTTAAAACCAACAAAAATTAAATTCGAAGATTAAGATTAATAAAAGTGTAACTATAATGAAAAATTATTAAAAATATAAACCTTAAATAAATTGCTTACCTTTATTGAAGAACTTTCTCTTCGAAGTTCTTTTATCACCGCCTAAATATAATATTAAATATTTAATAAATGAAATATAAAATGAATATTCGAATATAACCTCTGAAGAATCCGATTTGGGAAAAATACAGGTATAAATGAAAATACTTGCTGCTAAAGCTTCAGGATTAACACCGTTTTCACACAAATTTAAACATAAAGAAAGTGTTTCTCGATCCAAGCCCGTGTTAAGTAGGGTAGAAATTTCGTAAAGAACTTAAAAAAGTGCGTCAATCAATGTTTTAACAATAAATGATGTAATTATGATAATAATAATTGAAGATACTTACTATCCATAGCTTCCCTTGCTTCTTTGATTTTTGGATCTTCCATTGTTAAAAAAAAAATATTCTAAAAATTAAAAATTAAAAGTGATGACGGAATTTCTCTTTAAAAACTTGTGAAATGTGATCCGTGATTGGCCAAAAAATTGTAAGCGTAGCATATATAAAAAACAATCTCAAATTATTGATTCAATTAATCACACAAATTTGCGTTGGATTAGGAATTATGTAATTTTGCCTAGTGAGCTTTAGCAATATCCTAAAAAATTTTTTTTAGATCTGAATATACAGCTTAGCACAAAAAATGTTATCATTAGAAATTCTAAATTTATTGATTCAATTTTATTATTTTTATTATAAGGCTATTAGTAAGGTATCTAATAGCTTTTTTGAATTTTTATGTGATATTTTCCAAAAATGGATACCTTTCAAAAGTCTTAAAATTATAGATCAGGTGATATCCTCCCATTTTATTTATTTTAAAAAGCTCAAGGCTCAACACAAAATTTTACATATATTAAATATAACTAGACCTGTTATTAGGTATTTGTCATTTTATTTCTTTCTTAAAAGGTTTAATATCATATTTTTTCTTGTATTTTGTTTACTTTACTCCAAAAGAATAACTTAGTGGTCAAAATCTGTTAACTATAAGTTTTATTAACTTTATTAAGAGGTAAATAAAAATTTAAATATTTATAGGGAAGTTTGTTTTTCGATCGATAATATATGATTGGTCAATATAATATATTATCACATGATCAGTATTTAGAATAAAGATTAATATTTCTCACAATAAAACCTTAATAACTTTACAATTTACATTCAAATTAAAATTAAATATTTTCTCTTGTAATACTTATAATATCTTAAAAACTCAATCCATTCATTAATAAAAATACAAATAAATTCAAAAATCATTATTATTTAATTTTTATAAATATAATACCACCTTATAAATTTGCATAGATTATGATGTTTCATTTTTCTCTTTGATTGTAAATTATTAAATTAAAATAATTTTTAATTCTTGCATTTACAAATTAATATCAATCTATGATAAAATTTCTTCATTTTATTATATAAAATATATGTGGTAACTTTTTTTTTGATGTATTTTACTTCTATAACTTAATAAATTATATTTATTAAATATTTTATATGGAATAAAATGATCTAATAAAACTTGAGAATAATTAAACCTTACTTGTCAACGGTAGTCTATTGTTATAAAAATACGCTTCTAAGTAAACTCCTTGGTGAATCGGATCCAATTAGATCCAATTAATTAAATATATTTGCAAAGTTTCATGACTATTCATTTAGTCAAACGATCATAATTTCAATTGAGCTTTATTGTAAAACGAATATAAATGGTTGTGTAACATGTCGATCAAATCGAATATTTAGGTGAAGGAGCGATCTTTTTTTTTATCTTATTATATTTATTATATAAAAAAAATTTATAATAGTACTCAGATTTGCAATGACGCAAGAGAAAAAGTTTTCGCAGATAGAGATGTATTCCTTTTTTTTTTTTAATGGTTAAAAGTGAGGCCTTTTCCTGATTTTATTAAGTTATACAATTACATTTAAAACTGGGATGATCTTTAAGGGGGAAGCCAAAAAAAAAAATGCTATTTTTAAAATAAAACTATATAAAAAATTTAAATCTTATGAAGGTTTTCAAAGAACTGACGTCCTATTGCAGCCTGCTTAGCAATAACTTACAGATTTATGCGAAGAAAGGGTTATAAACATTTGATTACAATTATTACAATTATTACAATCACGATTGTACTACTAATCAGTTTGAATTATTCTTTATTATTCTTTGGTTAATTCATCATCATCATTCTCTTCTTCATTAATATCCAAATTTGTCTCACGTAATTCATGTAATTTAAATGTAAAATAATTATTAATATCCTTTTGAAGTAAGATAAGAGAATCTGACAATGACTTCAATGCGGATGATGATAATCCTTGACCAGAAGAAGGAGAAGAAGGAGAAGAATAATCGAAAGGCGGAACTTGACACTCGAATTTTTTACCTTGACTTCGATTCATATATGTAGCTTGAATTGTAGTTGTAGACATTATTATTTTTTTTAAAGTTGAAATAAAGTAATTTTTAAGAACTAATGAGATTTGATTTATATCATTTTTTCCCTCCCGCAGCTGATTTTCTCCTTTTTAAGGTTGACACATACAATATATTTATAACGCCTTTTCATACACTTATCCATAAAAAACGATTGGTTATAATCAATAAAATCAGAAAAAGGTTTAGCTTATTTTTTTTTTTTTTATATATAATTTTATAATAATGATAATTTTAGTGTAATTTTTTAAAGATTATTCTTTAATCATTCCACAGATATCAGATATATATTATTCCACAGATATATATAAAAGGCTTTATCTATCATGCATATTACGAAAATTTTGATTTCTTTAAAAATTTGGTTTTTATTATGGCGAGACCTAGACCTTCAAGAATGCGTTCAGACTGGACAATTGATACTATCACTGTTGATCCCCTACCCTCGAATGAGGTTCCCGAAGAGGAGTTTGATAACGAATTGACTTTGACGAGTGACGATATTCTTAAAGTTCAAAAGTCACCGGGATTTTATTTAAATTTTTCCGATGAACTTAATAATCATAAACAAGGTTTTGGAGAAGAAGGAATAGAGAAAGGAATAGAGAAAGGAATAGAGAAAGGAGAGGATAAATTTTCTAAAGAACAACAAAAAAAGAATGTTTGTTCTGGACTATTCCGATCTTTCTTCTTAGATATTAAGGAAAAAGCAACTTGGGCTATGGCAAAGCAAGTACTCAAAGCAGCTTTTGCTTATTGGCTTGCTTTTCTCGTAGACCTGATCGTACCGATAATGCACACAGTAGGCTCAAGTACTTTTCTGGCCATTGTAATGGTTTGTTATTTTCAACCTTCGAGAACATTTGGTGCATTGTCAGAAGTAAGTAAATATATATAACGTTTACATTTTATATTTTAATTAACTTAAATAATTAAATTAAAATTAATTAATTAATTAAATTAAAATTAAAATTAATTAATTAATTAATTTAGAGTGCAGCTTGGGGAATTGTTGGTGCTGTTATGGCATCACTTTGGTCATTGATTGGAATCGTTATATCTAATATCTTACGTGAAGACGAGGTATATTATACTCCTTCTACAATAATGAATTTAATTTTCTTGGCTATTGGAACATTTATTTTATCTTATGATAAAATAAAATGGCCACCTATGCGTTTTGGTTCTATAAATGCTATTATTATTATGAGTTTTAGTTTAACCCAATCTTATATTAGGCCACATACCGAATTTAATATTTTGGTAAGATAAAAATTATATTTTCTTTAAAAAAAAAAAAAATAATAATAATAGAATTTTTTTATTTTATCCTACTTCAACTTATTACTTTTTTTTATCAATCATCGTTGTCCAAAAAAAAAAACACAAAGAAATCTTTACTAATACCAATGATAATAGGTCCTACTTGTTCCGTTATTGCTAATTTATTATTATGGCCAGAAAATGCTACCACAAATTATATTCCTTATATGCATGAAACACTTCAAAGTTTTATAGATTTACTTGATCAAGAAACTCATTTTTTTCTTCGTGACGCATATAATAGAAATACTATATCTCAATTAAATAGAGCTGTTCAAGATAATCTTCAAAATCTTGATAATGCAAAGAGGGAAGCACAACATGAAATATCATTTTCAAAGATTGGACCAGAAGATTTAATTGAAATTAATAGATTAATGAAAACTATGTATATGACATTAGGTGGATTAGCTTTAAGTGGTGTAATTGAAGAAGAACTTATGAAAGATGGTCAAGAAGGTACAATAGAAATTAGAATAGAAGATAATAATGAATGTGAATCAATTTTTGATCAAGCTTATAGTTTTGATGATGATAAATCATCACCACATTCTCCCACAAATACTATTGGTACCTTGGGAAAAGAGGAAGATTTAACAAAATTATTATATATTCTTCGACCTATTTGTACAGAACTTTCTGAAGCATGTCAATTATGTTTGGCAGATTGTATTTCACGTGTTGATCATTTTCAACATAATTGTTGTGATCCATGGTATAAAAAATGGTGGCCATTTTATCGTAAATCAACTTCACATCATTATCAAAATGTTGTGGAAGATCCGTTACAACTTTTACAACTTGCTATGGTTAAATTTAATGATGCACGTCAAGAAGGTTTAAATTATCTTTTCGAGAATCAAGAAACAATTAGTCCTTCTCCACAAAGAATTTTTTTATTATTATTACTATTTGAAAATAATCTTAAAGTTTTTTCTGAAAATTTGGGTTTCTTGGTTGGATTAATTAAAATTTTAGAAACCAAAAGATTATCTAAAAGATTATGGATGCCTTCAATTCCATTTTTAAAACGTATAAAAAATATTGGAGAAAGTGATGAAGATGGGTGGAAAGTTGTTGAACCTCAAAATGAGGAAGCAGAAGAAGATGATTTATTTGGTTCAAATTATTGTGATCCTGATGTGACACCACCTGTCACAACTAGTCAAAAATTTTGGTATCAATTATGGAAAATAAGAAATTGGTTTAATAGTAAATATGCAAGATTTGCATTTAAGAATTCTTTAGTAGTAACTTGTTTAAGTATACCAGCATTCTTACCTCATACTTCAGAATTGTTTGATAATTATCGTGGTCAGGTAGATTTTCATATTATTATTATTATTATTATTATTATTATTTTTAAAAATATTTTCATTTAGAATTAAAAAAAATAATTAAAAAATAATTAAAATAATTAAAATTGATTTAAATATAGTGGGCACTCATTAGTGCGGTTTTATCATTCTCACCAACGACTGGTGGCGCAGTACTTCAATTTTTTGGTCGTTTAATTGGTTCGGGAGTTGGAGCTTTAATGGCAATAATTTCTTGGGAAATTACCCGCGGAAATGTGTATGGACTTGCTGCCATCTTATTTTTATTTTCTTTATTATTATGGTTTATATATTTAAATGCTAAAGTATGGACGGTGGGAGGAGTTATTATGTTGGTTAATTTCCCATTGGTCTTAGCTAATGTATATCAGGCTTCTAATGGACTTGGAAATCCTACAACTACAGTATTCACAATTGCTGCAATGGTTAGAATTACTTTATAATTTTATTTGAAAGAAGAAATATTATATTTAAATATATATTGCTTATATTCAATTATCATTATATTTATTATTATTATTATTATTATTATCATTATATTTATTATTATTATTATTATTATTATTATTATTATTATTATTATTATTATTTAGCGAACAAGTGCCGTATCTACCGGGCTTACTGCATCATTTATAATGAAAATGATTCCTTGGCCTCATACGGGACGAGTAGAAGTTCGTCATCGATTAGCTCGTACAATATCTAATTTGGGAATTCTTTATTCAATGACGGTTTCATCATTATTAAAAACTCCTCATAAACCAGTTCCTTTAATTACCACCCGTTCATTTAGAAAATTAGTAACGCGCATAAATAGATCAATAGTCACTGAACGTTTATTACTTTCACGTACAATTTATGAACCACCTTTAAGAGGATATTTTCCTATGGAAGATTATAAAATGATGATTGATATAGTAGAACATTTGGTTAATTTAATTAATGGATTAGAATATACACTTCATGGATTAAATGGAACTGAATGGAAAACGGATTTAGCGGGTGTTTTAACCCCATCAAAGTGTCATTACATTACACATATTTTAACATCATTTCATATACTTTCCACCGCATTGGAAAATGGAATACCTTTACCACCTTATAATATCGTTGCATCAGGTGACACAAAGTTTGGTAAAGTTGGATTAGGTAGTAGAATATCTCATAAAATTAGTAGATCTGCTTCCGAATTAACAAAAATAGATTTAGAAACTCAAGCTTATGCTTGTTATTGTGCTTATTTGATAAAAACAAGTCACTTGACTAACGAATTATTAAAATTAGTAAGGGTCGTAAAAAGATTAGTGGGTGTTAATAGATATGTTAAAGAATTATGTGATTTTTAACATTATTTTTACTCTGGAAATTTTATTTATTTATTTATTTTAAAAATTCAAAAAATAAATCATTACTGTAATATTAATATTTTTATTATTATTATTATTTCATAATTTAAAATAAATATTTTGTAATTTTCATGTAAATTACCTGTTTAGAATAACCCAAAATCTAAACGTGACAATATAATTATTTTCCTTTAATCATCTTTCATTTCTTCTTGATTAAGTGATTCCTAAAAACAAAAAAAAAAGATTTAATTTCTTGACAATAAAAACAACAATAACAGAAATTTTTATTCTCAGCAAACTTTTTTTTTTTTAAAAAAAAAAAAAAATTACTTTAGCAAGTCTTTCTGCTTCTTCCGCAATTTCTCTAGGTACAAATTGATGTTTTCCAGTATCCTTAGTAACCCAACTTAATTCCAATTCAAAATCTTTATCTTTTGCATCATCATGAACTGCATAAATACTATCAATATAAAAATCCAAATATAAAATCCAATAATAAATTAATAAATTTCCCAAAATTATTCTTTAAATAAAATTATCAAATTATTTATATTTCTTACATTCTAGCAGCCTCTTTAATAGCATCTTCAATTGACATTTCAGAAAGTTTGAGTTTCTCAATTTCTGTCTTTGCTGCTTGTTTTCCTTTGCCCACTGCGCAACCAAAGTAATCCTAATATTAAAAAATATAAATTAAAATTCAAAAGAAAAAATATATATATTTGATAATTTTTTTTTTTCTTACCCAGTATACACCAGATGGTTCAACCATATAAAGATGTGGTCCCGTTTTATCTACAATACCAATTATCGCACTACTACCAAACGGTCGGACACTTGAATATAATGTATAAGCTTGCACATATTGACCTACTCTATCGGCGATTGTCTAAAATTTTTTGATAAAAACATTATATTACGTCCAACCTTTTTCAGTTTCTTAGATAAAAAAAAAATGATATTCACCTTGCCGGGTATTTGATATTTATAAATATCTCGAAAAGCTTTTGCTTCTTCTCGAACTCGATTAATGATATGACGACTATCTGCTAATAATCCAGCTGTGGCCTTAAAATAAAATGTAAAGACAAGTAATTTTTTTTATCAATCAAAATTTCATAGAATTTATACATTATAAATTGCATTTTTTTTTTTTAAAAAAAAAAAAAAAACAAACCACTCCAATATGTGTATCAACTGTTTGGATTCGACGATTTGAACGAGGTACTAATAATTTCGAATGTAAAAGTTTTTCAACAGCCAAGACTACTCCGTCTTTAACACGTAAACCGATCGCAGTCCTAATAATTTTATATGTATTATATATATATATTACTATTATAGAAATAAAGAAAAATCTATCACATGAAAATAAATAAAAATACCCGCTGTTGTCTACAGCTTTAGTCGCATATTCTACTTGAAAAACGCGACCGTCTGGCGAATACGTAGACACCGAAATATCATACTATTTTAAACGAAGAATTTTTCTTATTTTAATCATATATTTTTATTTAATTGGATGAATTTGAATCATTTTTATAAGAAAACTTTACTCCAGTTCCAATTGAACTCATGTTTGAAGATATTCTAATTCGATTCAACTGATCAGGAATTTACTATCAGTTTTTAAACATGTGATTTTTGATCATATGAAATTTTTCTAGACAAAACAATAATTCTAGTACACGAGCATAGTGGACATTTGATTTTATAGGTTAAAATTTGTGATGTTTATGAGGGGATCATCACATAAAAAATTAATTTT
>CAJVPK010000849.1:0-20340 GCA_910592015.1 Diversispora eburnea | reverse complement strand
ATCATCCATAAACACGAGGATATTATCTTTCATCTTGGATGAAGGATGATGTGCGACGCACAAGGATAATTTCATCCTAAAATATTGCGTATTGTTACACCAGAAAATCGGGCGACGCGACTGTACATATACTATTTCCCATATTACCGTAACAATTTACAATCATTTCTTTGTATGTTGTATTTATTATATTTTTCCATTTCTTGCATTCTTGTGAACTTTGTTTATTATATATTCAATGTAAATTTTCTTTGTTTTATACTCGGTTATAAATTTAAATGCTATAAGTAATCTTTAGGAATCCCAAACACTTGTAATTAATCTTTTATCCAATAACTCTACTTTATTGCTATACCTCTCATGACGTTTTCGTAATAATAATCTTACGGTTAATAATAAATGACAAAGTTTATCCTCCAATGATTAATAATTCTTCTTACAGTCAAGGAAATCATCATTCGCCATTTCTTTCTCCATCTTTATCATAATTTATTTGCCAATATCGCCACCACTACAAAAATCATTAATGTCATCTTCATTTTCTTCCTCTTCATCCACTTCTTTATTTTCTATTTATTCTCCACCAAAGATTTTACATAAACCAACTGATACCAAAACAGTAATAACATCTCCTTTATCACAACAGCAACAACTACAACAATTACAAAAATTACAGCCACAATCACAACAATCATAACGACAGTCACAACCAACTTCACAGATTGAACAATCTCGTCAAATTACTCGATCATATTTTATCAGAAAAAAGGCGAGAGAATATTAAAAGTATTATACCAACTTGCTGATTCAAAATGTTGTGATAATACGTGTATATATGTAGGATGATAAATAAATAATATAAATATTTAAATGCTAAGAGAATATCTTGTAATATTTTAATACCTGGCCTGTGTCAATTTATTTATTTTTGTGACCTGAGACGTAATTGATCTTTGAATTCTAATGTCTAACAACATCCATTCAATTTGTAATTTTAAAGTAATTCTTAATAATTTTTAAATTCTAACCTTAAAGAATTAATAATATAAAATTTAATTTGTCGCTCCAACGGAGCCATGAACTTTATTATCAAAAGCTTTGTATAAATAAATGAAACAGGGAATTTTCAAAATACATTTATCTAAACTAAAAGCCTGAAACATTAAAAACTCACCGTTGCCTAGATTGTCATGCCTAGTAACTGAGTTACTGGAAGAAAATATAATGTACCTCGTAAGTGTCAACCCAGGAGGTGTACCCCATAACTGATACAAAATTCTTATTTTTATATAAGGAGTACTTCAGTATGTGATAAAAGATTATAAATTCCTCCCAAAAAAATGAAAACTTTCTAATTATAAAGAGAAAAACATGAAAATAGAACAATTAGGCATAGAATAAACTCTCAACTATATGTACAAAATTTAAAGTAGTTAATTAATAATTTTAAATTAATATATCTCTCAAATAGTTAATTCTAACTTCCTCAAACTTAAATTTTTAATTCTCAACATCATCATCATTAGTATTATTAACATTATTCGCATGATATAAATTGCTAAATTATTTAAATTTTCTGTAAAATATTTTATAATATGGGTGAGATTTAAATGTAAAAACGTCGTTATTATTATCACGGTTTTGTACTTTTACATATCACGCATGTGTCATAATTTCTTATCCCAATAAACCTGCTTCACGTTCTAAAGTGAGAATGACTTTGTAAATAAATTAATCATTCCGCTATTCTTATTATTGATGTCGTTATTATTGTAATTATTATTGTTATTATCATTTTCGTAATTTGGTTCAATCTAATACATTCATCAGCTTTATTGATTAATCTTTTTCTTCCCATGACCGTAATATTAGGAAGCGATGTCTATTGGTATTAGGCGTGACATCGGATGAAAATAAAAAATTTATATGGTGTATGGAAAAAAATAACTTATAAACATGAAGAAAATGATATAAAAGATGTAAGAAAAAAATGGCAAGGTGGCGTCTGTCTGTTCAAAGAACATATAAAATAAAGGAAAAGAAATGATAATCTCTCTCTTGAATAAATAAAAGGATATTGAAATAAAAATAATCTAAATAATTTTTTTTTTATAACGAAAGTGTTTGCATTATCATTTATTGAAATAAAAATAAATCACATGATATTGTTTATTAAACACGTCCATCGGGATAATAGTAACTTTGAGATTTTAGATACGTTTATAGTAATAGGTTTTAAAATAAGTGTGCTTACAATTCAAATTTCAAACGATCAGGTAATTTAAACGTTCAAATCGTAATTCGCCAATATTTATAATCACACATTGATTGATTATTAGCACATGTCAGCGGATGATATGATTATTTATTTATTTATTATTTATTTAATGTATTTACTATTACATTTTATCATTATGACAGTGAATTTTTTTATTATTAACCTTAAATATCAAATTTAATTGAGTAATTGACGAATTTATAAAAAATTTTGAAACAGCAAATACAAAATTATTGAATATCTAAGATAAGATGCGACCAAATTTGTATTTCAATTTTGGAGTAATTATAAATAGGGACAAATTTCATAATTAAAAAATAATTATAACCTCTAAAAAATAATAATCTCCAATAAAAACAAAATAATAATCTCTAATAAAAACAATAATGTTCGTTCATAAATTACAAATTTTTGGAGTTCTATTAATTTTATTATCCATAATCAACACTTCTACAACATTCGTTATTAAGAATACGAATGACTCTGCGAATGCTGTTACAGAACGTTCTCCTAGTTATCCTCTGCATCCTGTAGATAATATTTACCGTGGAGATCTTATTGCAATAGATTATATCTGCCTCCATTGGGTCGATGGTGACCATATATCACGCTGGACAGATTGCAAATATTCTAATGATTTTGATGGTAACGACGAAGTGCCGACGGGATACACATCTCCATGGTGGGCAGCAGGATACCACTTCGAAGCATATGATGAATTTTATGGTCAATATTACAAAACTGACGATGTAATGTGGTATAATGACTATCAAGACCAAAAATTTTGTAATGATCTTCATTTCCATATTAAGGGCTTTCATTTGAAATTGAGTTATTCTCAAACAACAATTAATGCTAACGACAAATGTTATTGGGAATAAAATCCGAAACTAGCCTTAAAATAACCAATTTAATTTATAATTAATATCATCTATTCAATATTAAATTTTATTTTATTTTAAAAAAATTTTTTTTTAAATTAATTTGTTATATTTAGTATGGTTAATTTTATTTTAAGATAATCGCCAGTCTACAACACTTTTTTCAGACTGACTTAAGTAATGCATCATATATATTAATATTTTACATAAACAACTTAATAAAATTATTTTTTAATTATAATTATAAATCAGAACATAATTCAGATCTGCAGGAATAACACGCACATTGCCATCTTGGAGACCACGCGAATTGAACTGATTGACGTTAATTGCTGATCCACCTAAGAACGGTACTATTTATGTAATAAAATTTAGGATAAGTTATTTGTCTAGTAAAACTATAATATATTTGCACTGTTGGGCACAAAAGTATTATAAAAATATATCAGATATGGGTTTAAAAAATTGATTTTTTCAGCGCATAAGAAAGTATCTTTTATTTTTTGAAAAATTTACCGGACTTTTTACAAAAAAAATGCCAAATAGCATACTTAACAGATACTAAATTTCATCTATGGATATATTGTAAAAATTTATACTTACCTATATACGCCATCCAGATTCCAACCCATAGTAAAATACATATAGACTTTCCATATTTTATATATACAGTAAATAGTGCCGTTAAGATGATAGTGTTCACCGCGCCACGCCACTCATTACAAATAAAATTGAGATAAGAAAAATACACGATACAAAAGATTTTCAGGCTCTTCACATTTCATTTTTGAATGCTGTAAAATTTGTTGAACTTGTTCAGCATTTAACGCTAATTAACCAGTTTCTTCCCTAATCTGAGTTCTCGCATTCGTAATTTAATATGAGAAATAGGAGAATGGATACGAAAATAACGGTCAATAGCATAAATCACTTGTTTAATGAGATAAAAATATTATAAAATAAATGAAGTGATTTTTGCATACTATAAAAACTCCTTTCAATTTTGAACGTAATTTTGTTTCTTCTTTTCAAAAAAAATTTATTCTTTCATACCACAAGTAAACAAAAAATAGTCACTTATTACATGCTCAGAATGCGATCAAAAATATTATGGATGGTGATGCAAATCATTTTACTCGAAACATTTACAAATGGTTGTAATATTAGACAAGTGGAAATGAAGAAATAGATAAATTCATTTAAGGTACTCAACTAAATGCTATTATTGTTAGGAAGCAATAGAATGGATACCTTATGGTAGATTTAAACGAATATGTAGAGTTGGATTTGGAACAATACATTACGCTAGGTAAAATGATGGCCGAATCGATAAACGGGATGCTGAAGTGGTATTAAAAAAGTTTGATGAATTTAAACGATGTGGTAATTTTATATTTAGTTTTAATATAATATTTAACTATAATTAAAATGCTTATATTATTAGATGGTGAACAATTTAAAAATAATTTTATGAAATTACAGAAACATAAAGATACTAGTACGTTTTCCCGGGAGAGGTGACTTTCATTTTATTTTAAAGTGATGCATTTTCTCAGGTTGTTAATATTTTTAAATTTATTAAATTCATTTTACTTTAAAGTAATATGTTTACCCATGCTTTTACTTTGGGAGATGACTTTCATTCATATTTTTAAATTTATTAAGTTCATTTTACTTTAAAGTAACCTTTTTCCTGGACTATTACTCTGAAAAGTGACTTCATTCATATTTTTAAATTCATTAAATTTATTTTACTTTAAAGTAGCATATTTCTCTGGGTCGTTGCTCCAGGAGGTGTATTTTTAAATTTATTTTATCTTAAAGTAGCATGTTTCTTTTGAAAGGTAACTCTCATTCATATTTTTAAATTAAAGTAGCCCATTTCCTTGTGCTATTACTTTTCATTCAGATTTATTAAATTCATTTTACTTTAAAGTAGCCTGTTTCCCTGGGCTATTTCTCCAGGAGGTGATTTTTATTTATATTTTATATTTTTAAAACTATTCAAATTTGTAAAAATATTATTTTTTTTTTGATTTTATATTTTTTTAAAATTTTTTTATTTATTTATTAATAAATTTAATAAAATAAAAATTTATTTATAAATTTATATTTATAATTTATACTTATAAATGTTTTTTTTAAAATAAAATTTAAATAAAATCGGCGATTTTCATTTCATAATTCCGGCCGAAGTTATAAATTTTTTTTTAATAAATTAAAGGTTATTTATAAATTTATATAATTTATAATCTCGATTTAATAATTTATATTAATTAATAAAATTTTAAATTTAAATCGGATTTTCGGCCGAAGTTATATTTTTTTTTTGATTTTATATTTTTAATAAAATTTTATTTATTTATTAATAAATTTAATAAATGAAATTAATGAAATTTATAATTTATAATCATGATTTAATAATTTTTTAAAATAAAAATTATTTTTAAAATAAAAAATTATTTAAATAAAGGATGAATCTAATTGCCACGCACCTTATTTATAACAACTGCTTAGTAAATCTAAATATTATTGGGTTGTTACATTCCTAAAATCGGCGATTTTCATTTCATAATTCCGGCCGAAGTTATAATTAATTATAACTTCGGCCGGAATTATGGCATGATCGGCGTCAAAATTTAAAATTTTGATGACCGTCCTGATAGATCTATGGTTATCTTTTTCGGAAATCTCCAGGAGGTATAGATTCTTATCCTATTCTTCCCGTGTCAATTATTGTGTAACTACCTAACGCATGGGTTAGGTTAGGGTTTATCAGGGGTAGGTTATTTATCACCTTGTTTCACACCCTTCGAATATCGAATATCCTATTTTTTTACATGTGGAAACCACATTTGTCACTCAATATTGCAAAGACTTCGTTTTTGATAGATCGATGATTATTTTTTTTGATATATCAAATTTTCATGTGACAAAATAGTTATCTTTTTGATGTATCTATAAATAAATTATTAAAGGCATATCAAAAAAATAACCACTTTTTTCACGCGTATCTATATATCAAAAAAATAACCATAAGTCTATCAAAATGAAACTAAAATCTGTCACATGAATTAAACACGCGTAATCCTTATGATCACCTGTTAAATTATGGACCAATCAAATTCGAAAGGGGACATAGGATAAGAGTCTGTACCCTACGAACAGGATAAAATTCTAAACCGGAGGCATAGGATAAGGGTCTTTCAATTAATTATTTGATGATCGCATGATATTGTTATTCTATAACTCACGTGACAATTCATATATTAATTGCATCACGTTACTCAAAAATGAGTCTAACCATAGATCGATCAACCGATACCTTTGTATCATAGATCTATCAAAAACGATACCTTTGCGTCACGCCTCGTGTAAAGAGACGTGACAAATTTTGACCAATCAGATTCAATTTACATGAAATCATGACTTTTGACAAATAAACTCACACGTGCTAGCATGTGAGCGTAACCTTATTTAGTTACGATCTAGAATATGCAAAAGATGGTAATCTTCGAGAATATCTAAAAATTAGTTTTAATAATATTAATACATTTTATTTACATAATATAAATTATTTATTATTTTTTGTAACATAATATAGAAACATTAATGATTGATGATTATAAACCATAGTTTTAATATATATAAAATATATTAATGCAAAAGTTCGATGTATAAATGTCAGTTTGATAAATTTTTTATGACTAATAAATATCTTTGCAATATTCATGAACACTTTGACAAGACCATTTGCTAATGCTACAGTATTTTGTACAGAATATTGATATTAGGTTTTCTCATATTAGTCTTGAATAAAAAAAAGACTAATATTCATTATCATTTATATTTTTACGATTTATTTTTGATCACATTTAAATAAAGTTTCAAACAAATATGTAGTAAGTTAAAATTCATAAATACAAATTAACAAAAATGAGTATTAATAGTAAAATTATAATAGAATTTTTACAAAACACCACTAAAAATCATTATTTGTAATCTTTATTTCTCATCCTTTTCCGTAAGACAGGTATTATTAGGTATATGATAATAACTTTTTCTAAAGCTTCAATAAGATGCACCCATTGTTGTGCCTTTTTATCCTATTCAATAAAAGGTTTCGTATAATCAATGGAACGAAATAATGGTTAAGTGGATTTGAAATTGAAATTACCTCGATATTATCAAAAAAGTCACTTTCGGATTGGTCAACTTCCGTCATCTTCCATGCTACATTTAGTAGGAAATTATTTACGAGTTCATCTCATATTGAAATAAATTTATTCCTTGTTGGCTTGTGTTGTCCAGTCAAATCAAGGACCCCCAAATACTGTGGGCTTCAGTGGAGAAAAACGATATCCATAAATTTTATAAACAGATTCTCTCGTGAAACCGTTATATAAGATAATACTTACTGAACTTCGGAACCTTTTTTCGGTAAGGAATCACGTAAAGACTCAAAAAATTTTACAATATCAACATAATCTATTTTAAAGGAATCCCAACTGTTAGTAACTGAAACCGTAGGTTTTATGCATGCTGATTTAGGCTCTTCTTCACTTTCAATGTAGGATAGATCTACGTTATCTACAAGACTGTCAAAATAATTAGGATCTTCCATATAACTGTCTTGTAAAGGACTTGGCGAAGTACATTTCTCATTAAGTTCTTCATCTCCATCTTGCATTTTCTGAAAAACTGATGATGATTTCTCTGTAGAAGAGCTCATGTAAGTTTGTCACAAGCCACATGAACATTGACCTCCGAACTGTACAGTTTCGATTTAGTGTTTAACATCTTTTCATTAACCTATAAAAACTAGTTAGTCAACAAAATACGTATTGATAAATATATCAAAGCAAAATTAATTTACCTTCGCATCCCTTTCATCAAAAATCATTGTAACCCTTTTGGACTGGAAAAATTGATCTAACCCATCCAGAAGTCTATTTGCCTTGTTATGGACTTTCTTGCTCATCGAGTTATGAGTACTGATTGAACGGAGATGAAATCTTAATTCCGGTTTAATCTTCTCACAATCCTCGCTCGTAATATCCTTACACTCCTCTGACACACAATCGAAACAGCCAAAAAGGTCACATTTTCCCCATGAAGTCTCATAAAAGTAATTTGTAATTGATTCCGAAACGTTCATTCTATAACAAAAAAAACTTTTTAGTACTAAATAATAAGAATATTTTGATGAGTATCTGGAAAGAGGCTGTCAAGCTGTTGGCACTAAGATTTTTAGGTTCTTAGTGGGGGCTCCGAGGACTTCTTTCCATACATCGAACGAAGGAGTCCGCCCAAGTGGACGAGGTCCAACGAACGTAGGATATTGTTTACGCCAATTTTTGCTAGGTTTAAAAAAAATTAAAAATGGAGTACTCGACCTGTTCGAATCTTCGAATCTTTCAAATCTATAGATTGTTATTCAGAAATCAATAAAAAAGACGCGTTTTGAGGATCACATGTTTTTTATTATTTTGATTTTTTAAAATAAATAATAAAAATTAATAATATGTTCAGTAATGCAGTATATGTTGTTTGGCTACTTTTAAATTTTTTTTTTAATTTACAGATAATTTTATATAAGAAGAAACAAAAATTTATTTGTTAAATTTACTATGTTTTTTTGGATTCCGTTTTGCTAATAAATCTTTTTGCTAATAAATGTTATATTACAAATATCCCAATTTTTTATTAATGAAATTGACCGGTTCTTACATGGATTACGAATTAATAAATATTTAATTTAGATTCAATAAACAAATAGTATATACAGTATCTCAAAGCTATCATAAAAAAAAAATTATATATTTTTTAAATAAAATTAAAAAAGTTTATATGGAAGCATTCTACATTCGTAAAAAATTAAAAAAATTAATAAACTGTGTCAATTATTTAGAACACTTTACCATACCATCAATTTAAATAATAATTCTTTATATAACGATAGTGTTTGTGTTTGCGAAAAAATGATCATAATACGTAATTACGTAATTACATAAATAAAATGATATTGAAATCTAAATAACATTTTTTTATATTACGAAAGTAGTTGTGTTTGCGAAAAATGATCATGGAATGAAATTCTTCAATCTTTACAAATTTTACTATTATTGTCGGAAAAATACCTGAAAGAATAGATAGGTTTTAAAATGGGAAATAAGAAATGATATGGATAAAAAAATTAAACATAATCGAAAATACCAAAATAATGAAAAGGAATAAAGGGATAAACTGTCGGATACCATTGCAAAGACAAATATAATTCTTTTTCAAAGTTTAGATGGTTATAAATTTTGTAAATTGAGACTATTCGCATAAATTTTAAAGTTTGTAGTTAATAAACCTGATGATTTTTTTCCTCAAAATTAGCTAATTCTAAAGCCATTTTTCTAATTCAGAATTTATATTTTTCATTACTATTAATTTTTTAATATGCAGTCGTACTACTGATTTCCCATTTTGATATTAAATGATTTTCTATACATATTACCGACAATAATCATTTCATAGTAAGTTTTTTTCTATTGTATTTTTCCATTTTTGCAAACTTTGTTCACTATACATATATCCAATCAAATTCATTGAAAATTTTCTTTATTTCATGGTTGTTTATAAATTTAAATGCAACAAGTAATCTTTCGGAATCCCAAGACCTATAATTATTCTTTTATCCAATAACTCCATTGCTATGCCTTTCTCATGACGTTATCATAATCTCAATCTAATAATAAATGACAAAGTTTATCCTACATCTTTTCTCCTCCGCCAACAATTTTACATCAACCAACTAATACCAAAACAGTAATAACATCTCCTTTATCACAACAGCAACAACCACAACAATTACAACAATCATAACCACAATCACAACAAATATAATCGAAACGATTACAATCACAACAAATACAATCGAAACGATTACAATCACAACAGTCATAACAACAGTCACAACCAACTTCACAGATTGAACAATCTCGTCGAATGGCTCGATCATATCTTATCGGAAAAAAAGACGAGAGAGTATTAATTTAGGATTTGAAAGAACTTAAAAGAATTATACCAAAATTGCTGATTCAAAATGATGTGATATTACGTGTAATATATATGTAGTGATAAATAAATAATATAATTATTTAAATACTACGAGAATATCTTGTAATTTTTTAATCCCTGTGTTAATTTATTTATTTTTGTGACCCGAGACGTTAATTGATCTTTAAAATTACAAATTTTGAATGGATGCTGTTGGACATTAGAATTCAAAGTATCGACAGTTAATTATTAATAATTTTTAAATTTAAATAATTAATAATACAAAATTTAATTTGTCTCTCCAACGGGTCATGAACTTTATATCAAAAGGTTGTACAAATAAACGAAACAGTAAATTTTCAAAATACTTTTATTAAAACTATAAGCCTGAAAGATTAAAAATTCATCATTGCTTAGATTGTTATGCCTAGTAACTGATGTCATCCCCATCACTTTTTGATCAATCTGAGCAAAAAGTTGCTGGAAGGAAATATAACACACCCCGTAGGTGTCAACCCAGGAGGTGTACCCCATAACTGATATAGACATGAAGAAAACGATATAAAATATGTATGTCTGTTTAAAGAGCGTATAAAATAAAGGATAAAGAAATGATTGAGTGGAAATAAGGCAAATTACTTTTCGAAAAAAAATTAAATCTCTCTCTTGAATATATGAAAGGATACTAAATCTAAATAATATTTTTTTATAACGAAGTGTTTGTGTTATCACATTATTGATATAAAAATAAATCACATGTGTTTTTATAAAATCACAATTTGTTTTCTTATGTGTTTATAGTAATAAATTTTAAAATAGGTGTGCTTATGGTCATTTCAATTCAAATTTTAAATAACCGGGTCATTTATCATAATTCGCCAATTTTTATATTTGTGTGATGGTGGCACTTCGTGCCACCATCTTATTTAAGATTTGCATTGTTGTATGATTGCAGATTATTCTTTGAATGAGCTTTTCGCTGTTTCTTTTTTTTTCTCTTTGATAGGATGATGATTATGTGGGCAAATTATTAAAAGCAAGCCTTGGCATAAGAAAATTTATGCCAATCGAAGGATTTACAAAGAGGTCAATCGAACAGAAATACGTGTAAAAGCGATAGTTAAAGGGATCAGCACTAATCTTGCTTTATTAAATCATGTTGTAGTAATGTTAAATTCGCTTAATACGGCATGATGATTAGTTTTTTAAGTTCATTGGGAAGGTTAATGTTGTAATATTCACTTATCTAACATACATTGTATATGAATCGGAAATGATCGTTGCTGCATATAAAAGATTTTATTTTAATAAGTAAATGTCAACAACTCGTCGTCTAGATTAAATTAGTAATAGTTTATTTTAGAGTAGGTAGTTAGAACACAAATTGTAAATTTAACAATTGTTTTATTTAATAAAGTGTCTAACAAGACTCCGATGGTTAAAAAAAAAAAAATAAGTAAATGTCAAAAAATGGTACTAAGTAATCTTAAAGTTAAGAATAAGTTACATATCATATAAATTGAACAGACTTATATCACCAAAATTGAGAGAACAGTTAGAAGTTAAATTTACGAACGAAAAATTTTAAAAAGACAATTATTCACTCAATTTTGATGTGATATGCAATTCATTATTATATTTAAGATCACTTACAAATAAAGAGTTTCATATGTAGCAACAATCAACAATTTTATAATTATAACTATTATATACAGTATAACATAATATATAAAATCGTCGATCGTTACCACATATAAACTTCTTTATTTTAAGTGAATATTAAAATTTATCCCTGGTGATCTGGAGGAATTATGGAAGACTGGGAGAGTATTGGGAGAACTATGGTTCGAAAAGCGCAGCATACCAAATGGTGGTGTAGTCGACTGAATCATTACTATAAGTATTGCCTAGCTAGGAGTCCTTTTGCAGAAGTACTGCAGGCAATGTCAGTGAGATTGATGACCAGGACTTGCTAATAATAATCACGGATTGATCAATGATGATTATTTATTTATTTATTTTTTATTTACTATTTTGTCATCTAAGCATTAACTATATTTGTAACATAAACCTTTTATAAATAATTTACAATATGATTTTTTTCCCAAGTTCTGGAAATTTTATCATTATGACAGAGTGAATTTTTTTATTATTGGCTCGAATTTCTAATTTAATCGAATAATTTGAATTTATTAAGCAGAATACAAATTTGTATTTCAATTTTGGAGTAATTATAAATAGGGACAAATTTCATAATTAAAAAATAATTATAACCTCTAAAAAATAATAATCTCCAATAAAAACAAAATAATAATCTCTAATAAAAACAATAATGTTCGTTCATAAATTACAAATTTTTGGAGTTCTATTAATTTTATTATCCATAATCAACACTTCTACAACATTCGTTATTAAGAATACGGATGACTCTGCGAATGCTGTTACAGATGATTCTCCTAGTTATCCTATACATTCTGTAGATAATCTTTACCGCGGAGACCTTATTGCAATGGATTTTATCTGCATCTATTGGGTCGATGGTGACCATACACCACGCTGGAAAGAATGCAAATATTCTGATGATTTTGATGGTAAAGACGAAGTGCCGACGTCGTACACATCTCCATGGTGGGCAGCAGGATACCGCTTCGGAGCATATGATGAATATTGGGGTGAATATTTCAATACTGACGATGTAATGTGGTATAATGACAATCAAAGTCAAAAATATTGTAATGATCTTCACTTCCATATTAAGCCTATTTATTTGAAATTGAGTTATGATTATTCAATATCTAACGACAAATGTTATTGGGAATAAAATCCGAAACTAGCCTTAAAATAACCAATTTAATTTATAATTAATATCATCTATTTGATATTAAAATTTTTTTTTTTAAAAAATTAATTTGTTATATTATATATTTAGTATAGTTAATTTTATTTTTAATATAATCGCCAGTCTACAACGCTTTTTTCAGACTGACTTAAGTAATACATCATATACATTAATATTTTATATAAACAACTTAATAAATTTTTACCACGGCCGATCTTTTTTCAATAGCTTCATAAAATAAAATAAATATTTGAAATAAATTATAATTAAATTTTTTGAATTAGGATTTTTTTTATTGATATTTTCATGGTTGACATTTTCCAGGCAATTTGTAACTTTATCAATTATTTATTGCATTGTTTATTTAAATTCGTTATTTTTGAAAATGTAAATTTAACATTTTTACTTTCATATTGCATATTTATATAATAAGTTTTGAGTTTTGAAGTCAATATTAGGCGTGGCAGCTTATAAATCTTCTGTTTATGTTTGCAAGTGGCGCGTTGATTTTAGATACATATATAAATTTGTTACGGTGGCGAAAATATTTTTTATATATTTTATTTATATTATTTTATTAACGAAATATTCTAATTTTATGGAATCTTAATAAAATATTATAAATAATCCGTGGATGAAATATTGATCCCATGATTCTAAGACAAACATACACGTAAAGATTTTTTGCTTACTTCATATATTCAGAAATGTCTTTTTTTTTTACAATATTAAAAAAAAATAATAATTATTAAAAATAATATTAATTAAATAAAATAATAATAATAATAAATACAATAAGGGCATATACTGTCACATGAATATTATGGAATTATCAACATCGATGATCGGAAAAATAAAATCAGGTAAAAAAAAATTTTTTTTTTCTATAACAAAAAATGTACATGCATGGAAAAAAATAATATATAGGTGAAGATAAAGACTAAAAAAAAAATTGTATGTAAAGAATGATTAATTGATGAAAAATAAAATTGACTGTCTGTTTAAAGAACGTATAAAATAAAGGATTGAATGGAAATAAGGTAAACACATTATTAGAATAGTAATTTCCCGAAACAACTAAAACCATTTTCATTTACTAAAATCCTTAATATCATATAGTGTAAATTTGTTCCTCTCTATTATTTTATATATCTATCATTTTATATAGAAATTATTAAAAAGAATTTATTAAAAAAATTTTTAATAAAAAATTTATTAAATATTTACTAAAGATAAAAGAAATAAACGACATAATAATTTAAGTTTTAATTAATAATTATTGTTACTTGGATTAAAAGTAACAATTTATTGACTGTCTGGACTTATCGCTATGTAACATGAATCTTATTCTGTGAAACTCGGTATGTAAATTTCTAAAATAATTCATAATATTAATTGTACCCATAGATCTAAACAAATGCAAAAAAAAAGGTGCTCCTATCGTCAAGAAAGCTATTTTAACAAGCATGTGGAAATTCCAGATTCAATTGAGAACATGCTGGAAAGAAATAGTAGATAGGTTTTTAAAAATGGAAAAAAGAAAATGGTGATAAAAAAAAATTAAATATAATCGAAAATAATACCAAAATAAACGAAAAGAGAAAAAAAAGTAAAGCTATTAGATATCAGTAGCAAAGACATTAGTATAACACTTCGATCTAAATTTGAAAGGAATAAAAATTTCTTATTTAAAAATCGTATTATTCAGCTATCAAAATTTAGACGTCAGTGGGAATCGATTTCCTTTCTTTTTATATAACTTTATATTATATTTCTATCATTTATAAATAGAGAGACCCGTTAGTCGTTAAAAAAATGAAATAATATAAAATTTTCAGGTACTTTCTTATTGTTTATTTAGATAATAAGTTTGAGTAAGAAAATAAATCATTAATTTAATGAGAGTTTACTCTCTGTTTCATGTGTTATGGAATTTTTCCATAAGTGATTCGTGGCTTGACCTATAAGGATAGCATTAAATTCTTATATTCTCTTGCAATCCTTTGCAACGGAAAAACTAAGTATCTTATAGGCATGGCATATGTTATGGGCTTCTTAGAATTGAAAAATTTTAATATTTCATCAATTTCTAGAAATAGTATCTAATTTTAAAGTCATTTTATATTTTATTTATAGATTTTTTTGTTTGTTTGTTAACGAAGTGTACCTTATGGCTCTTTGTTTATTGATGTAATTATTTTTTATTAGTGCAGTGTAAATATATCCTGTAACCATATATTATTTTATATACCTCATCTATTGATATTTATTAAATTACCAAATATATTTTTCAAACCTATGAAAAATAAGTGAATGAATTATTTTTTGCATTATTACGTACACTATTTTAACCCGACAAAAATACAACATAAATTAATAGATCTTTCAATCTAATTTGCCAGAATTTTAATTGGATCTTTTTTTTTAAAAAAGTTATTAGTTTTTAAAAATTTTATAACTTACTAATGGCTTTATAATAAAATAAAATTGAAATATATTATTCATTGGAGTTGTTCTGTTTGGTTTTTGAAAATTCATCAGCTTCTCTAATTTTAATTGTAATTTCTTTATTATTATTTCTATATTTATCATATTCCGCATAGTATTTACCCAACTCTTTAATTCTTTAAAAGTTGGTCGATGCGCAATTTGAGCATCCCAACATCGCAATGGAATTTTTAGTCGACACGTCGTGATACGGAGGAAGCCCTGTGATCATTTCATAAGAAACAAATGCAAATGAATAAACATCAGCAGCCTTTGTAATTCTAATACTTTGAGCTATATAGGGTAATACAGAAACAAAGAAAGTTGAGATTTAAAGAAAGCTCACAGGTGGCACTTTGAAATGTGTTTGTTGGAACTAGAAACAATCTTGACTATTAATAACATTATTCTCAATTATTTTTGAAATTTCACGCACACAAATATGGCTATGATAAATAAATTTAATTGTGATCATTTTTTGCACATTCGTTATATAAAAATATTTTATTGAGATTTATTTTTATTTCAATATTAGTTTTGTTCAAAGGATCAGTCGTCTTTTTCATTTTTACTGGGTCCCAATTGGTAATCGCCAAAAATAAAATACTGCGGAAATTCTTAAAAGGATTCGCCCAAAATGGAAATTCGCCTAAAGCAGATGTAATTTATCCTTTTTGGAAATCACATGAGCTGATAAAGATCGATGCTTAGATTCCTAACATTACAAATGTCTTCTCTTAAACAAAATAAATTAAAAAAAAAAAATGACTTATGATATGAATGCTGAATGATATAAAATAAATAATACAAATAATTTATTAAAAAATTAATGACAAAAAGTCCACTACCAATGGTAATAAGCCTATATGAATGAAATAATTACCATGACGAAATGAAAGAAGACGGGAAAAGAGAATAAATCATACTGCTTATTTGTTTCCTCTTCAATAATATGTATCTCATATGTTTATGTATTGATATGACTTATTATTTGCAATAATTTAATTTATGACATATGTCTTTTATGATTCATATGATATAGTTACGTGAGTAAAATCTGCACCTATAAATGCTCCTTAATGTTAAGACGAATGGATATGATGAATGATATAAGGAATTTAAATAAGGAACAAATATAATCTTTTCCCTAGATAAATTGTAATCGTTTCAAAAACAATTTCGATAAATGGACAATTGGAATAGATAAATTAATAATTGAATTATAAATATGATTTATTTTTTAATTTTTGTAACTAGTTAATTCTAATAAAATTATAAGATCGTGATCCTTATAAAAATATATAACCAATTTTTATATAAAATACAGTGCTTTATATCTTAACTCAAATGTTTCAATGTTTCAATTTTTGTTTCAGATTTTAGATAATAAATTTTGCGCGCATTGTACAATTCGATTTGTATTTTTTTTACTGTATAGCAAGCTAATCATTCGGTGACATGTACATGTAAAAATATAGGTTACATTAAACATACATTGTTAAAAGAAAGTAAAATTATTGAGTAACTTTGATAAAAAATTATGCCAGTAGACTCCTCAATTTTTCAAATCTTTCAAAACATAAAATATTGAAAAACAACTTGAAGAATTAACAGAATCTTTTTATTCATATCAAATCAGTACTAGTAATTAATTATATTTTACTTTATAATAATTTTTCATTTCGTATTATTTAATTTGTTTTGTTTATTTTTTTTTTTAAATTAGGTGTTGATGTCTAATTTACTCATTAAATTATAAAGCATTATTTATTAATTTTTTTTATATTATAAAATTAAAATCTTAACACAAAGTATAAAGTATGAAATTATTATATGATTCAAATAACTTAGATCTCTATTTAATAAAATTTTTTTTTAATTACAAACTAAGTTTTTTTATATATCATAAATTTTAAGTGCATTTTAATAAATTTTATATAAAATTTTTTTAGATTTAGTCAACCAATTAAGCTATTTAAATTTATTTTAATTATTTTAAAAAACAATATTGGCAATCTTTCCTTCTCCCAAATAGGAAAAAACTGCATTCTTTTTCAAAAAGAGAATAAAGAATACGTTAGACATACATCATAGTTTATTATAAGATAATAAATTTATTTAGGCTGGTTTATATATTCTAAATTCATCCCATATGCAAAAAAATTTTATTCCTTCTCATTATATCATAATATTGACTCGCTTCCATCAATATCAAATAAATTATTTTAAAACGTAGATTATTTATCTCATATCACTAGTCGAAATATATCACTAGTCGAAATGAGGCCTTTCGGCAATCATAAAATTCGACCAACTTTCGGCTAATTGCCAAAAAAATTTGACCTAAATTCGGCTATCAATAAAATTCAACCAAAATTCGGAAATTCAAAATTTTGGATGTTCGGATGATAAGCTTGAGTAATTTAATGAGACTTTACTCTCTGTGCTATTTTATATAGAATTTGTTGTACAAAATATATAATTTTCTACTATTATTATTAGATACAAATTTTGAGAATAAAATTTGACCAGTGTTTATAATTGCACTTTGTTTGTAGCCATTTTTGGTTATGATAAATGAGAATTATTTATTTTACAATTTATTTTTTTTTTTTTAATAATTTCAGCCCCGGATACTTCTTTTGTAGATTCATACTATCATGGAAAGGGTTTTTTTTATTATTAATTACTAATTATTTGTAAATCAAAGTTTTATCCTATAATGGAAGTAATTTGGTGTGTCACGACAGAATCTCGGGAATTTTTTTTATAATTACTAGTATGATAGTTACTATTATTTAAATCATTTTATTATTACAATACATAAAATTTCAAATAAGATAAAATAATGATTTTAAATAATATTTTTTATTTAAAAGTATAATTCTTATTAAACTCAAAGTTTTATTAATGGAAGTAATTTAATGTGTCACGGCAGAAATCTCGGGATTATTTTTTTTTTGAATTATACATAGTTATATTATTATAATACATAAGCATAAGAAATAAAAACAGAACAGAACATAAATCTGAGCGTTACATCCCGTGACCCAATGAGTTTAAAATATTCATCTATTCTTTTTGAACAATAATTAAATAAACTAGTCACTTTGCTGACAGATTGTTGTTAATCATTAATAAATTGATGCATCAGGAAAATTAATATTACGAAAATCACGTGATTTACGGAAAAATATGCAAAAAAAAAATTTTTTTTGGCTGTTTGACGAACATATAAAATAAAGGATAAAAAAATAATTGTGCAGAACAAGGTAAGCGCATTATTAGAATAGTAATGTCAGAAATAACGGAAAGCATTTTTGGGTCTTCTAGGTCCTTTGGGTCTTTGATTATTCGTATTTACTAAATTAGATGAATTTTATAGGATTAAAACTAAAAATTTAAAGAAATATATTTTTTTAAAAAACATATCAATATATGATCCAGTGGATTTTCGGCTGATACGTTATTAAGCAAAAAATTACTTTACAGTTTTATAAATTTTGTAAATTGACACTATTTGGATAATTTTAGGTTTTGTAGAATTATATTAAATACTTGAATTAAAAAGACTCAATCTCAAAGTTTTTTTTAATAAAAATTTCAATTCATATGGTTAAAAATTGATAAACTCATAATTATGATTATTTTCAGTAATATTATAAAAATCTAACAAATTTTAATATATCTAAAATATCTAAATGAACACCTTCAACACGCTATATACGTCCACCTCCCGAAATTGAAGTATTACACTTTTAATTCTAAGAAACAAACATAACAGCTGCCATTCCATATAATATTGACTAAAAACTTATTATCTAAATATACAATATGAAATTAAGTGGCAAATTTACATTCTAAATTTTGTGAATGATTCTTATTATTTTTACACTTTTAGAAAGAAAATACATTTTACATCAATTCAATTCATCGTGAATTTTATATACAGTATATCCGATCTACTAATGATATTCTTAAATTTCGTGAATTTTCTTCTTTGTCTCTTATAACAAGAGTAAGAAATAATAAATAAGTTTCTTTTAACTCAATACTGTAACAATTTGATATATTTTCTTTTGATTGCCTTACTATTTTTGACAACGATTGTAAATGGCTTCCCTTTTTTTATTATTAGGGTTTTATGTTATTATAGCAATTTCTTGAAGGAGATTATCTGGTCTGTAGGGAAATTTGGAATTTATTATTAGCATTCATATATACATTATCAAATATATCTCTCTTATACACAAGATGGTTAGCATTATATATATGTGTGTGTCTTTCTCCATTAGCAAATTTGATCAAAATAATGAGGATTATTTTTCAAATATAAGAAAGTTAAAATATATTATTTTTAAAAAAAAAAAAACGAAGAAATTATATTTTTTGTAAATAATTTACCATCACGATCATAATAAATTGTGTGTGTGTGCTTCTTAAAAAGATCAAATAAAAAGCAAAAGAAACGTGTCAAAAAATTATTATTTTAAATATTTAAACGTACTAATATGAAAAAGTCTCACTTTAATAGTAACGTGTCAGAGATGGTTGAAAAAGTTTTAAAGCTAGCCCTCTTTCCCCAATACCACCAGAATATTATCTCATTTTAAATAATGATAAATAAAATTATGTTTTCTTTCTTAAAAATATAAAAATTATTTACTTGCAACAATTGGGGTTACAGAAATTATTATGTAGTACGATTACAAATTTTAGTATAGTACGATGGAATTTATAGTAGTTCGATTAATATGTACGTTTACAAGAAAGACGTGCGAAAAGGAGTGGAGTCCAGTTGACCAGAA
>CAJVPK010000848.1:0-20374 GCA_910592015.1 Diversispora eburnea | reverse complement strand
CAAAAAAATATTTATTATCAATTTGAATAATTTGAATATAAATTTTTTAAAGTTTGGTTAGCTAAAGAAATAATTAAGTTTCTTTCGTTAATTTTTATCACGTGATATTAGACAATATGTATTAACCAATAAAACAAACTCGCCCTATGCTATTTTTTTGATACATCATTTTTCAATTAATTATTTTATGATCACATGATTTTGTTATTCTATAAATCACGTGATAATACATATTTAGTTGCATCACGTTACTCAAAATAGATATATCAAAAACGATACCTTTGCGTCATCAGGGTTAGGAAGTTCATGATTTTCAAAAAAACTATATAATCAGTTGGGAAATTGATTTTTTTTTTAGGGAGTTCATGCATTTAGGAAATTCATTCATTTTTTAAAATATAATGGTTTTATACCGCATTTCTATTCAATTGTATTAAAATGCAAAAGGAAACTGTCTTTAATTTTCAGTTCCGACAGTTAATTTAACGGGGGACAATTAAATCACAAAAGTTAACATATATTATATAATATAATATATGTAATGTTAAACTGTATATAGTAAACTATATAATAAACTAGTATTATTATTATTCTACTCATAAAAAATGATAACTGCAACGCATTTTCATCATATGACTAATAAAATGATAAGCGAACTACTTAAATTTATTTTTATACGGTTTGAATAAGTGGCGATCAATTTTACGTAAAGCTTAACACCTACCATATTTTCTTTAACTACTTATAGCAGCTATTTCAAAAAACATGGATTACTAACTGTTAAATACATAACATAATTTCTTTATCGGCTTGAACTGCAGATACAGGATAAACACCACTCGAAAGTGCTTTACCTAAAATGTAAGATCTGCTTTACATATTTTCACCGTACAAGCCAAACCGGTTTGAATTTCATCAGCAATTAATAAATCATTATGCTTTTTGCAATGATTATAAATAATCATCAAGTTCAAATAAAAATCTAGCCACAAGGAGACTCTAAATCGTAAGTAAATTAAATCCCGTCCGGAATTCGGGATCAATTGACATAGAAATGAACTGTGAAAAAAATATTAGTGGTTTATTTTCCGGAATGCCTTTTCAAGGTAACCCAAACACCTTATTCATGGATAAAATGATGTCATAATTAAAATACTGAATAAATAAATAAACAAATTACGAACTTTTGATGTATTTATATACAGGAGAAATAGTGCAGCAATTTTGGTAAATCATGAATTCTTTCTTAAAAAAAAAAAATAAATCGTATGCACTGTAAGTGAGAAGTGGAATACTTAAATTAAAAAATCACTTTGTAAAAAGTATGCATTGTCAAATAATCATAAGTTTAATAAAAATTAAATTTTGGAAAGGTGCATAATAATAAAAATAAGGAGAACTGTTAACAGAATAAAAGTCTCCAGGTACAAGATATTGAGAAGGTTGACCCGATAATGGAATAAGAGATGAATGAGGAGAATAATTGTTAAGAGAAATATTGCCACCAGCAGCAATAGAACAAATAAATTCATTTTCATTTATATTGACACAATTCTGAGGAGGTTGATTTAATAATGAAGTAAGAGGAGAATGGGAAGAAGTGTAAGAATAAATATTGTCATTAATAGCAATAGGACTAATAAATTTATCTTCATTTGCATTGACATGATTCTGAGAAGGTTGATTTAATAATGGAATAAGAAGAGAATGATCATTGCTACCAATAGTGATAGGACCAATAGATTCATTTGTATAGATAAGATTTTGAAAAGGTTGGTTTAAAATGGAGTAAGAGAAGAATGTGAAGGAGGATCATTGTTAAAGGAAATATCAGAATTAAAATCTCCAGATACAAAATATGGAGAAGGTTGACCCGATAATGGAGTAAGAGAAGAATAAAGAGAATAATTATTGAGAGAAATGTTTTTATTGGTATTAATAGAATTAATAAATTCATCTTCATTTGTATTGACATAATTCTGAGAAGATTGATCATTTAATAGGGAAGGAGAATGGGAAGAAGTGTAAGGAGAAATATTGCCATAAGTAGCAATAGGACTAAAAATTCATCTTCATTTTTGTGAGAAGGTTGATTTAAAAATGAAATAATGGAATAAGCGGAGTATGAGGATCATTGCTAATAGATTCATTTGTATAGGTATTATTTTGAGAAGGCTGATTTAATAATGGAGTAAGAATAGAATGGGAAGGAGAATCATTGTTAAGGGTATGTTACTATTTGTAGAAATTTTCATTTTTTTTCTATTTTATTTTTTTATTTGAATCAATGAAACAGATTGGACCCATTTTTGTATGGTTTGCATTTTTGATGGTTATTATTTAATTGTTTTCGCACTATTTCCTCAACAATAACCTGCGGAGGAAATTGAACTTTAATAATAGGAAGATCCATTTTTTTTGATAAACGGAATCTCAAACGTTTATTTTATATACAATTTTAGCGAGTATAAATTCATCCGTTAAATTTTTATTTTGACAATGTGTTGCACAAACTGCGATCTAATACATACATTGGAGGTGGCACTAAATTAACCGAAGTCACGGGAGATGATAAATGTTACTATTTTCCTTGCGCATCATCCTTCATCCAAGATAGTTGTTTATTCATCCCCGTGTTTATGGATGATGATGGATGAAGGTAAATAAAAGAGAAGATATAAAATAACTGCGGGTTGGGAAGGGAAGAAAGGAGATTTCTTTTGGCCTTGATAATAAATAGGTCATTTTTATTTCTTTTTTTTTTTGTAATAATCCTAAGAATAGTAAATAATTTAGTGGAGCGGAATAACAAAAGTAATAAGATACGCCAAAGCAGTAATATATCGCTATTGTAATATTCCTATATTAAACTTTAATAAAATTTAATAAACTATTTCTTTTATTTCTTGGCAAGTTACATCAAAAGTCTGTCCAGTTTAGTAGTGTGCAAAGCAGTCAGTAAAAGATACTTTTACTCCACTTGCTCAACGTATCTTCAGGTTTTACACGTAATTACATTATTATGATCGTTAGTAAGCGGGTATAGACCGACTGATTGCCTGTTCTCACTACATCACGGGAATAAAGAGTATCGTTAGAATAATATTGTGTTGAGTAATAAATTTGAGACTGACTGACGTAACTTTCCATATCGCTCGTGACACTATCCTTTCTACCTAAAATATAAATTTTCTGAATAACTCAAACGCAAACCAAAAATAATTCATTCATTTCATTACAATTAAAACATATGTCCATTTTTAGTTCAATCTTCTAATGATAAAAGCTTTATCCATTTATTATCATATTAAGTATTGTTACACAAACTCTTTAAACAATGAATCCATAATTAAACTATGTATATTAAACTACAATAAACTACAAAAAGTGATACCTTTTGTCAATACTTTTCCGCTCTTGAGCCTTTATCAAGTTCTTTACCATGTATTATGTAACCATTTCTTTTAAATCTGACCATCAGTTTCATCAGTTTCGGGAGTAAGATCTATCAATCTTTGCAATCGCTCGTTGTCTTAATTTGGAAATTAAATATTTATCGGCGATGACGTATATTTCTAAAACATTATAACGTATGGTTACTTCGAATTTGCTTGACTGGTATAAAGTAATCGTAACACTGTCAAAAAAGGTTCATAATCAAAATCTGTAATATCGATATGGGAGAATATAAAGTATTGTTGTGATTTATGATGCCTGCTGCAATTATTTTCTGGAAGTAGAAACTAATGTTATTATTTAATTGTTTTTACACTATTTCCTATTACACCGAAATATAACATAAGTTCCTCCGGCTTGAATTGGGCAACAACTTAAATTACCTTTTGATAGCTGGAATGACAATGATAACAATAATAATGAAAATAATATATTCTCAACAGTATCCCGCAGAGGAAATTAAACTTTAATAAGATACTTTTTATCGAGGATAGCATCAAAGGAATTCGGAATGCTTTATTATACAATTATACAATTTACAGTAATAAAAAAGTAAAATAAAATTCTAAATTGACTTGACCATTAAAAAATCAAAATTAGAAATTGTCGAGATTATTACGATTATTCTGATATTTTTCTTTTTTGTATTTACACACTGTCTTCTTTACATATTCTTTGCATCTTTTTTCACCTATCTTTTGCATATTCTGGTCTTTATGCGAAATTCCATATCTTTGCATTTATAGTCAAGTGATAAAATATATATTTCCTAATCCAAACAATAAGTAAAAATGAAGGTAACAATTTCTAGCGAAATCTTAGATATATATGAATGCGTAAGTTAAGTAATCCATTAATTTTAAATAAATATACAGTATATGAATGCAAAGATGAATAAAAATATTATTACAATTTTTATTTTTTTTTTTTTAAAAAAAAAAAATCAATAATACGTATATAATATATATAACATACATCCAAATTTCTAAATTTTCACTACTCTATTCTTCCTACATATACTGTATATCCATAATATTAAAAAATGGTATACTGTAGATAGAAAACTAAAGTATTTAATCATGTGACGTGGTTGACTTATCTCAAAATCATGCAATTTCGATCTATAAACATCCGCGGATTCAGTAATAAATAAGCCGAATAATAAAAAATGTAGACCTCTTTAGGAAAAAGATTGTTATTTCCTAATGATAAGTAACTCCTTATCTTGGAATAAGGTTCTAACTTGCGAAAAGTTAGAAAACTGAATATATTTTTGCTATTTAATTATAAATAAATTAGTATAATACGAAAATGCAACATTGATTCATAAAAGACCTTCTTCAATGACACATTTAATTCACAGAAACATTGAAGTTTGAAAATTTTCCTTTATTTGATAACAAAAGTATAAAATGAGAACAATTCTTTCTTTTAAAAAATAATAAATGGTCGTTTAAAGATTAATTAATTACAGCACCACCATGTGATATTTCTTAATGTTATTGATCCGAAAATTTATTATTTGTATATAAATGAAGACAAAACTTTGATATTTTCAATGTCTTTTTTTATATTATCAATAAAGTAAACCATAAAAAATACACTTTAGGTCATCATTTTTTTAATTTTAAAATATTACTTTTTCGATTTTCAATTTAATTGTTAAAGTAATCAAAATTAATTGATATATAATAGGTATATAATAAAAGTAAATAATCGGTGAATATTCTGTTTATTTTTGAAAAATAAATCATATGAGCTGTAAATGAGAAGCAAATTTCTTAATTAAAAATTACGTTATAGAAAGTATGCATTGTCAAATAAATCATTATTTAATTAAAATTAAAATTTGGAAAAGGTTTAAGGTTCATAAGAATAAAGACAAGGATAATCGTTAACAGAGTTAACGTCATCAGATACAATATATTGAGAAGGTTGACCCGATAATGGAGTAATAAAAGAATAAGGAAGAGAAATATTGCTATTAGAATAGTCATGATTTTGGGACAAAAATTCATAATTCTGATATATGGGAATAAGGGGGGTCATTGCTACCTATAGCGATAGGACTAATGGATTCATTTTGATTTTGAAAAGATTGGTTTAATAATGGAGTAAAAATAGAAATATGAAGGAGAATCATTGTTAAAGGATATATTGTTACTTGTAGCAATTTTCTTTCTTTTTGTTTGATTTATCCGATTCATCAATGAAACACAGAGATTGGACACGCTCTTTAAAAGAATTTTTGACCTCCTTGGCCAATTTTTTATAATAATTTTTTATTTGTTGTGGTTCCGTTTTCCAAGAAACTGCAGCTAATTTTGAAATATCTCCAAGATTAAAATTAGATTGAGATTTGTGAATTTGTGAATTTCGCTATTAAATTCTCGTCTGTATGATTTACATTTTTAATATTATTATCTAATTGTTTTTGAACTATTTCCTCAACAGTAACCCGCGGAGGAAATGGAGGAAATTGAACGTCAATAATAGGAAGAACCATTTTTTTTTTTTTTGATAAAAGATTTATGGGAAAACGTTTATTTATATACAACTTTAACGATTTTAACGTATAATTAATGTTCATAATATTCGTCCGTTAGTTTTTTTCGACGTTTGCACAAACTGAATAATATTTTATCTAATTTTATAAAATAATACGATTATGTAAATTTAATAGATCTTTCCATTTCTCACACGATTATAAAAATAACTGTTTCTCAGCAACAATGGGCCGAGCCGTAAATTATTAATTTAATTTTAGCAAACTCTTCTATGTATTTATTTGTTTTATAAATTGTATATTTATTTATCAATATAATAAACGTCTTTGATTGAGGCTTCGTTGGTTAAAGAAAAAAAAATTTTATTTATAATTTTATTTATTAGTTTGGACGTGTGGCATTCTAAACATCCTATATCAATTTATAAAATAGGTAATAAAATTAAGATGATAAGAAAAAATAAAGAAAAATAATGATTATAATAAAAAGTTCACTTTTTTTTCCCTTCCTGATTCATTTTGTCTTCTTTCGATCTTATCCATGTACCTGTATGTAATGTAAAACACGAGAAAAAATCTTCTGTTTTTAGTTTTAAAATCAATTTAATTTAACTTCCACCTCTTTTTTTTCTCCATACTTTTAATCATTTAAATATTTAAAAATTTAAACCTCATCATTTAAACATAAATAAAATAAATTTAAATATATAATATCTTTTTCTAGTTCTCATTTTACAGTTTAGGTGATGTCTATTATTGATTCGTATAAATTATAGATTGTCCAATAACTTATACTACATTATATTATACTGTACTTCACATAGTGTTTGAAATTCAATATGTGGACTGTGTGCTAGCACAAAATTTGAAAACTCCTCATATAAAAAAAAGGCATCCGCACAAATTTTTGCATATAGGATTCTAAATTTTGTATATTCCGTACAGGATTTAAATTTGAATTTCAAACACTGCATAGAACATTAATAAAATTATACTTTAAAACATATATAAAAATATGTTGATGCATAATAAATAGTAAAGTACAATTTATTCGGGAATTATTTTGTGATAGATATAATATAATATTTATGTATAATAAATAATAAATGAAAATTAACGGTTTATGTTGTAATATCGCATTACTTATAATAAAAAAATTGATTTTAAATCAAGAAATTATTTTTTATTTCTTTTTATACATACATTACTCATAATATTTTATAATATATAATTATACATTTAAATTAAAAAAAAAAAAAAGAAAAAATTTTCCCGTTTTCTATTTATTATTATTAATAATATTTTAATGGAAATTTACACGTGGTGTGGGCAAATATACATAAATACATATGATAATATATAATACATAATGATTCTTACTTTAAAAATACTTGGGTTTTCTTCATTATTTTGGCGTAAGTATAGTAATTTAGTTTTTCGGATTTTTGCTTTATTTTCTCTCTTTAATAATTATTTTTTTTTGTCCCAATACTTTTGACAAGATTTTTTTTTTATAATAATCTTTAATATGCTGTAACTTTGTTTTCCAAGAGAAAGCAGCTAAATTTTCATATTTCTTTAAGTTTAAAACTTAAATCGAATCGAGATTCATGAAATTCACGTCTATAGATCATAAAAGACTTTATATTTTAATATTATTATTTAGGAAATCGAACTTTAATAAGATACTTGTTTTTTTTTTTTTCGAGAAAAAATTTATGGATAGAATCAAAGGAATTCGGAATATTTTGCATATACAATTTACGGTAACAAAAAAAAGTAAAATTCCAAGTTAGTCAAAATAAAAGATTAGTTGATACACATGATCCGGACGATTATTCATAGTTGCTGATTAATGATAAGGAAATGTAACATTGATTCATGGAGGACACCACCTTCTTCAATGACTATTTAATTCATGGATCACTAAATATTCTTGAAAAATAAATCATATTCACTATAAAGAAAGAAGGGAATGCTTAAATTAAAAATTCTTTATATTATAAAAAGTATGTAGTATCAAATAAATCATAAGTTTAAAAATTTGGAAAAGGTGTATAAGAATAAAAATAAGGATAATCGTTAACGGAAATAACGTCATTAGATACGATATATTGAGAGGGTTGATACAATAATGGAGTAAGAGAAGAATAATAGTTAAGAGAAATATTGTTACTAGTAGCAATAGAACCAATAAATACATTATCATAGGCATAATTCTGAGAGGGATGGTTCAATGGAGTGAAAGAATGAGAAGATGAATAAGGATAATTGGTATTAAGAGAAGTATTGCTGTCAACAATAAATTCATCTTCACTTGTATTACTTGTGTTAACATTCTGAAAGATATGTTTCAATGGAGTAAAAGAATGAGAAGATGAATAAGGATAATTGGTGTTAAGGGAAATATTTCTATTAGTAACAATATTAATTTGATTTTTAATCCTTTTTCTATTTGATTCATCAATGAAACACATAGTTTGGACACGTTTTTTAAAGTAGTTTTTGACATCCTTAGCCATTCTTTTGTAATGATCTTTGATATATTGTGGTTCTGTTTTCCAAGAAACGGCAGCTAATTTTGATATTTCTTTAAGTTTAAAATTAAATCGAGATTCACGAATTTCGCGATTAAATTCACGTCTGTAGATCATAAAAGAATTTACTGTATGATTTGCATTTTTAATATTATTATTTAATTGTTTTTGCACTATTTCCCCAACAGTAACCCGCGGAGGAAATTGAACTTTGACAAGATACATTTTTTTCGAGGATAAATTATGGAAAAGGAATTCAAAACGTTTTATTTTATATATAATTTCAATGTGGCCATATGTTAACGTGTTCATTTTTTGTATCACCTTTTTATCAGTCAGGAGGAATTTTTTAAGGTTTTTAGTGAACAATTCATTTTTTCATGCAATTGAATTTTTTAAGGTTTTTAGTAACCAATTCATTTTTTCGTGAATTTTTTAAGGTTTTAGTAACTTATTCATTTTTCATACAATTGAATTTTAAGGTTTTTAGTAACTAATTTAGTAAACTGTATAGAAGACAAAACAAAATAAATAATCTTTCGATAATTACAAAAATTTTTTTATTCATCTATTCTTTGTAATTTCATTTGTCTTTATACAAATGCTCACATCTTTGCATCATAGTCAAATGACAAAATAGATACTTTCCTAATCCAAAACAATAGGTAAAAATGAAGGTAACAAATGTTAGCGAAATCTTAGATATATGAATGCGTAAGTTAAGTAATCCATTGAAATTGAAACTTTAAGGTTGTATAAGTTAAATAAAATTTGTGTAAAAAAAAAAAAAATTAAATAATAAATAAAAATTCAAATTTGGCAGGTTGCGATTTATATAATATTTGATAACAGTTGGATATACAACAAGTTGATGACTTTATTAATAATGGACTATCCTTACCAATACATAAAAATGAGGTATATATAATAAATGATGAATACATTATTCTTCCTACAAATATATATACATAAAAATGTTTTTCTGTAGATAGAAAACTAAAGCATTTAATCATGTGGTAGATAATTATTTACTAATCTCAAAATAATGCGGTCAAAATTACCTTGGCTACAATATCAAACGCCCTTTATCCTAATATAAACTCCCGATGATTCAGGTCTCATAGTGATAAAATAATTCAAATAACAAGGAAAAAAATTATTATTGCTCAATTGTCCTCTCACCTTGAATACAAGGTTCCAACTTGCGAAAATTTAAATATATTTTGCTAATTAATGATAAAATAGTAGAAATGCAACATTAATAAAGGACCTTCAATGAACATCGAAATTTATAAATGAACAATAAATTTAGTAACTTAAAAGAGTTGAAGATCGTTTATGCATGTACTAACTCTGAAAGCATGCATATCAAATAAAGTAAATCATACCATTTTTAAATTTCAATAAGTATTTACTTTTTCATATTAAATGGGGTCTGCACGCTTTACGAAACTATAACCAATCATTTGGAAAATTCTAACTGTTAAATTGATAGTTCTACTATCAATTGAAATTTATTTTAATTATACAATATTAAATTAAAAGTCCAATTAAAATGGGTAAATTTATCCTACACCCTCACGTTACCTAGATACTACTTTAAAAAATTTTAATTCTTACATAATCCAATAAATTGAAAAATTTTTTCCATATATAAATGCCAGATCATATTTAATCTACAACTGTAAAAAAAAAAGTCGAGGTGTGATGCAATGTGGGATATTTTTATATATTTTTATATAGATTAATCAAAAATTGTAATTAGATACATGCGAAAAAACTAATAGTAATAATATTTTTACTACTTAATTTACAAAAAAAAAAAAATCACATCCGATTCTTAATATGTGAAAAAAAAAACATTTTTATTTTTCAAAAAAAAAATCCAATAATACTATATATTAAAACTAAATTTTTTAAATTTTCAATACTACTTTATTTTTTCTATATATCATACGATACTATGCATATAGCAAACTAATATATAATAAACTACAAAAAGTAAATAAATCAAAAAATTTTCATAGTATTATTATTGTTATTATTATTATTATTATTATTATTATTAACAGAAGGAGAAGAAGAATTATTATTAATATTGTTATCGGGTATCATCATACTCAAAGTTTCTTCCATTAATTCGGTTGAATTGGGATACCTTTTACCAATACTTTTCCATTCTTGAGTTTTTCTAATTTTACCAAAGTTCTTTATCACATACTTCGTGACCATCTCTTTTAAATCTGACCATTTCCAAGCCCAACCGAATAATACATCACCGGCAGTTTCGGGAGTGAGATCCCTATCAATTTTTGCCATCGCTCGTTGTCTTAATTCGGTGATTAAATATTTATCGGCGATGGCGAATACTTCTAAAACATTATCCCGTATGGTCACATTGGGATTTACGGAACTTGCTCGACCGGTATAAAGAAATCGTAACATTGTCAAAAAAGTTTCATAATCAAAATCTGTGATATCGATATTATATCGAATAGGAGAATATGATTGTTGTTGTTGCTGTTGTTGTTGTTGTTGTTGTTGTTGTTGTGGTTGTGGCTGTGATGATAATTGTAATTGTAATTGTAATTGTAGTTGTTGTTGTTGTTGTTGTTGTTGTTGTTGTTGTTGTTGTTGTTGTTGTTGAGTAGATAAGATTTCCACTTCCATATCATTATTTGTTGATTGATTATTTTGAGTCACACTTTCCGCCCATTGTTGTTGAAATAATCTAGAGAAATAAGTTGAACGTCTAGAAAGTAAAGAACTACTGGCGTAAAGTTGTCTCCCATCAATATTAAATTGAACATCAACAATATCTCTTTTATTTAATTGTTCTTCCCAAGCAGCAACTAAATCATCAGAAGTAGGAGGACAAGGAAATGGCATGGAAGTTCTATGAAGTTGCCATTGAGCTACTCTAAATTCTGCCCCTATAATTAAATCGTTGGGAAATTTTGCTCGGGGAAAGAATTGAACCGCTCCTAAAATAATAATTAATTAATAGTTTATATTATAATTTAATAATCTATATTTAAATAATTAATATTATATATTAAATATTAAATACCTCTGTGTGGTTTTTTAAAGGTGAATTTATCATTCGCCACAAAACATTTCTTAAGATAAGGTCTAAAGATATAATAATCAATATAATTCTCATTAATTCTCGATAATCTTCGATAATTTTCGATAATTCTCGATAATTCTCGATAATTCTCTCTTCAATAATTTTCGATAAACAACGATTAATTCCAATGAAGAAAATAAAATGAAGAAATATTAATACTTACGGGGTAAACCCAATATCTTGATCCATCCATATTAAATGCGAACTTGGATCTCTCAAATAAATCATGGCAGGTAATAAATGTTGCCTTTGACCTACAGATGTTGACATACTTTCTTGTTTATTCAAGAGAGCTACTAAGAAGAGTGAACAATATTGTGGATATTCGAAATTCATCTAAAAAAAATGTAATAAATAAATAAATAAACAAATAAAGAATTTATGAAATATTTATGAAATAGAATAAATATTTATGAGATAAATTTAAATTAAATTTTAATTAAATTATTTACATACGATAAATTAATTAATTAAAAATAAAATAAAAATAATAATTATAACAAATAATAATAAATTATCACCTACTGGAACAAATTTCAATTGCCAGAAAACATTAGCAGAAGTTCCAAATGGAGGAGAATAGATTGGTCTGGTAAGTTGTTTAACATTATTAATGGTAAATTCAAATGTTAATTTTGATGATGTGAGAAAATTATTATTATTATTATTATTATTATTATTATTACTATTATTCGGAAGTGAATTTGTTGTTGATGTTGCATCCATTTTTTTTATTTTATTTATATTTTATATATATTTTCTTTCCTTCCTTTACTTTTTAAATTTATTATTATGCTTATTTTTTCCTATTTTCTTTCTTTCTTTTCTTTATCTTCCTCTTTTTTTTTTTCTATATCTGATATCTATACAAAATGTATTATTAATTTTATTTTTATTATTATTAATATTATTTTTATTATTATTATTATTATTCTTCAACTTTTTTGTTGTGTAAATATATGTAAATATAATATTATATAAGAATAATATTTATTATTATTTTTGTTATTATTCTGTAATAATATATTATTATTATTTTTGTTAATTTTTTTTTTTTTTTTAGATTTTTTTTTTTAGACAATGGATAAGTGAAATTGAATGATGATAATTTTGATGGATGAGTAATTTATTAAAAAAAGTCAAGTCATAAACAAATAAATACTTGTAGTAGTAACCTAATAATTCGGTTGGGTATTTATGGATTTTTTTTTTTTTTTTTTTAGAAAATTGATGAGGCGATCGATGATGAGCTAATATATTAAATACATGCACCGTGCCGTGTTGCAAAATAAAAAAAATATTTGATTTTTTTATTGACTTATTTATATATGTTTACAAGCATTATACATTAACTGTTTATCTCCTGCATCACATCGAAAATTCGATGTTCATATTAAATTTATCAAATTACTAAAATTACTTTTATACATATACAGTACATATAACATCTAATATATATTCGAAAATCTTAACGATATGATTAATCCGAAATTTTACAAAATTTTCTGCATGACAGATACAGAACAGATAAAATTGAGTTAACTTTTCTTCTCCCAGGTGAATTAAATAAATAAATAAAATTCTATTTGATAATCACCAAATTCAGTATTTTGTTTAATTGTTCTCTCAAAGTGAAAAATAAATTTTTTATCCATAACGTATTTTATATATATTTATTTATCTATTTTTTTTTTTAAAAAAAAGTCGATTCGATGGTTTATTCATTTCATTTATATTGTTTAATATTATTTATATCAATAATAATTATAAAAATAATAATAAAAATAATAATAATTGTAATAAAATAATAATAATAATAATAATAATAATAATAATAATAATAATAATACCAATAATAATAATACTAATAATAATGATAATGATGACAATAAAAGAATAATAATAATAAGAAATAAGAAAGAATAATATTTTATTGTAATACACCAGTATTCGTAACTACTGTGTAAATGCCTGTAACTACTTTGTAACAGGTATAATCATCTATCTTTCTTGTCGTTTTCTTGTCGTTTTCTTGTCTCTTTCTTGTCTCTTTCTTGTCTCTTTCTTGTCTCTTTCTTGTCTCTTTCTTGTCTTTCTTGTCTTTCTTGGTAATTCATTTAAACCATTTTTTTTTACATCCCATCTTTGTTAACCATAGAAGAATAAAACTCGGAAAATAAAATGAAATAATAAGATTATACTGTATTAGTATATTTATGCATCTATTATTGTATCTAGTTTTATTATGGTCTAATTCCCCTTTCTATTTTGGTTTCTAATTTCATTATGTTTAATCTTCCTTTCTAATATATATATAGTTTATTTTTTTTATAATAACAATTATTTACATTGGTTAATGGTGAGACGCTCTCCACGTGGCTTCATTATTATGTATATTTTGTGTATATTATGTGTCCACTCAAAACGTTGAACGTCGATCCAAATGCCAAAATGGGATTTTTGATTTGTTTTTTTTTCGGGCTAATAGGGGTTTGATAACGAGAATCTTTAATAACAAACATGATATGTAGTATTACTATTACAACCAACTACTATATTGAATTGTTTAGAATTATATTTAGTATTACTAGGATTAAATTTATTACTAGAAGAATTAATTAGAATTGATCGGGCTAAATTAGATTTTTCACCGAAGAACAAAAGAAAGAAAGGTTACACAGAACACTAATCAAGTTATTAAGTTCAAGACCCCTTTGTTTATTTTTATATGTTTATAGTTTAGACCGAATTCCTGTTTTATTATTCAATATTATTCAAATAATATTATTATTCATTCATATTTATATATTTATTCGATCTTTTCTCACTCTTTTTTTTTTCTTTTTTCTTTTTTTTTTTTTTTTAAAAAAAAAGCTATTAAATCTTATAAATCCTGGTCATTTTTTTGTGTATCACCTTTCTTATCTACCTTTCTTGTTATTAAATGTGTAAAGTTATATCAAAGTGTGTTATTAAATTTATTATTAAATTTATATATTCAAATATCTGATATTATTTTCTCCTATTCTAGAAATTCCAGAAATTCTATTTATCTTATCTAATTAAATTCATATTCATATCTAGAATTTTAAATTCAGAATATATACTATATTTATATTATATTATATATATTATTATCTGATATGATGGTAAATAATCCAAATAACTCAAATGATAGTTCAAATGATTGTTCAAACAATAGTTCAATTAATAATTCAATTAATAATTTAACTAACAATAATTTAACTGATAATTTAACTGATAATTTAACTAACAATAATTTAACTGATAATTTAACTGATAATTTAACTAATAATAATAATAATAATAATAATAATAATAATAATAATAATAATAATAATAATAATAATAATAATAATAATAATAACTATAATAATAATAATAATAGTAATAATAATAGTAATAATAATAATAGTAATAGTAGTAGTAGTAAAGGAAGAGATAATTATTATGATGTGGTGATTCGAGCAGGAGAACATCCAAATGTAAATAAATTTCAAGCAAATTCGAAATTATTAAGTTTACGTTGTTCTTATTTTCGAACAGCTTTATCAAATAATTGGGCAAGAAAAGAAAATGATGTTTTCATAATTGAGAAACCAAATATTTCGCCTAAAGTTTTTGAAGTGGTTTTAGGGTAAATAATTATTTCATATTTATTTTATTAATTATTTTATATTTATTTTATATTAATTAATTTATATTATTTGATATTATTTTATCATAATTAATTATATCATTTAATTATAATTTTTAATTATCATTACTTAACATTATTCAATCATTATTTAATTAATTAATTTTAATAGTTATATTAATAACGGAATAGTAAATTGGAACGTGTTAGAGGGTAAAGAATTTTTAGAAATTTGGTTGGCAGCCGATGAATTTATGTTAGATGAATTAGAAAGGAATGTTCGAGAATTTTTTGAAATGAAATCTGAACGTTTACGATCAAATTTTATTCAAATACTTCGATTGGTATATCAAAATCTTTCATTTGAAAGATTTCGAGGTAATTGTGTTGACATCATTAATACCACTGATTGGTTACAAGATACATTTAATAATGATGATGATGATGATGATGATGATGATAACAATAGTAGTAATAATAATGATAATAATAATAATGATAATAATAACAATAGTAATAACACAACAAGTGATATCAGTAGTGGTTATGATAATAGTAAGAAGAAGAAGAAGAATTCAGCAACAACAACAACATCAGCAACAACGAATGAATCAATATTAGATGAAACAATTCTTTATAATTTACTTAATGACGAAGATTACTTCGTTCATGATGGAGTGATGTGGAATTTATTAATTCAATGGGCTTGTGCACAATCACCTAAATTAAATTTGATTCAACTTAAAAATTGGAAACCACAAGATTTTGAAATTTTGAAATTTCGAATTGATCACTTTTTACCTTTCATAAAATTTGGTTTGATTTCTCGTAATCATTTTTACGAAAATGTTTTACCTTTTAGACCTCTTTTATTGTCCTTGGAAGAAGAAAAGATTGTTAATAATAATAATAATAGTAGTAGTAGTAATGATTCATTATATTATTATCTCCATTGTTTGGATGATGAAGGAAATCCCAAGAATGATGTTCTCTTAAAACCAAATGTTATTTTGGAAGATTCTAAAATATTGAATCATTCTCATGCCATTATGATTGCGAGATGGATTGATACCGGTCGAGATAAAAATAACAATAACAATAATAATAACAATAATAATAAAAATAATCATCATCATCATCATCATCATAATCATAATCATAGAGATAATAGAAATAATAATAACAATCACAATAATGATAATCATAGAGATAATCATAATAATCATAGAGATGATAATAACAACAAAGATAATCATTCTTTTGATTCAATTAGTAATTATACTTTAGAAGATACATCATCAATTGATGGAGATCATGATTCTTCTACTGCTTCTTCGATTATTTCTACCAATAATATTATTAGCGACAATAATAATAATAACAATAATATTAATAATAATGTTGATATCAACAATAATAATAATAGTAACAAAAATCAATTGAAACCATCTACATTTAAACGTTTTTTAGCTTTACGTAAACATAAGAAATCATTTGAATTTAATAAAAAAGATCATCATCACTATCACAACAATAACAACAATAATAATCATCACAATAATATTAAAGAAAATAATAATCATGTTAAGGAAAATAAAAAAGACAAACTATCTTTCATCATTTCATCAAATTTTTTTAATAGCATTTTTCCATTATCATCATCTTCTCCTTCTTCTTCTTCTTCACCTTCAACTACTTATAAATTTAAATTAATTTATTGTGGTAGTCGAGATGGTTTTGATCATAAAACCTATTATTCAAAATGTGGAGGAAAAAGTTTAACCGTGGTAGTAGCAACTTTAAGTCATTCCCGATTTATTGTTGGAGGTTATTATCCTATTAATACCCAAGGTTCTTATCCATATGAAGTATTTGCTGGTTCAATGGATGCTTTCATATTTTCTTTTGGTGGTGGTGGTGAGAATAATTCTGATGAAGAATCTTCAATTATTAGTAGAGTTTTAAAGGAACATGCTCATGAAGCTATTTGTAGAACTGTTTATGGACCGGGATTTGGTGATAGTGATTTAATTATTAAATTAGGAATTGGAAACATTGGTGTTGGTTCTTGTTTTGGGAATAATTGTTTAAAGAAAGGAGTTAGTGGTAAAAAGTTTTATGAAAGAAAAATTATAGAAATGAATACTTTTAATTATGATGATATAGAAGTATTTCAAATTATTAAAATTTGAAAATTAATTGATTCTTTTATTTTTTTTTTACTTTTGTTTTTTAAGAATATTTTATTTCAATATTTTATTTTTGTTCACAATATTACTGCATTTGTATATGTGTATGTATGTGTGGTAGTAAGTAAAGAAGTAAAGAAGTAAAGAAGTAAGAAAAAATAATGAAGCAAGTAAATAAAGTAAGAAGTAATATAGTATTTAAAATTTTTCATTTTATATTTTTTTATTATTTTTATTTAATGTATATAAATATATTATGATAACATATAAATACATAATACATATATTTTGTTTTGTTCTTTTTTTTTGCTAAAGAAATCAACAATTATAACTAATAATAAAGATCATCTGTTGTTGCTCTTGATTTTTCTGACATTCTTGAAAATTCTTTTACAATATAATAATTTTTAATATAATAAATAAGGTCAATACAATTATATATAGAAAGGGAGATAGATAAAAAATATAGGGAGAGAAATTAATGGTCTTTTTTTTTAAAAAAAAATAAATAATATCTCTTAAATTTTCAATCAATAATTTATCTAATAATTAGAAAATATTTTGTTGTCATCAATTCCTCATCTACTCTCAATGCATTTTCAAGATAATCCTATCATATTTATATTAATGAAATTATTGAACAATGGCTTATTTGTATTAACTGCTGTTTGTTAACTGTTAATAAATAAATTTTAAATTATCAAATGTAAGATCCAAAAAGTCAATGGAATCCAATATTATCTTTACAAATATAAGAATAGTAATCTGATTATTAAATCATTTTAAGCTAAGCCAGCACATACTTATGGGTCATCATTTGTTTAAAGATCTGTTATTCTAAGAAATCCTTTTATATAGCTGACATTCACACTATCAAAATTTGTTTACTTTAAGCAAATTATAGAAAAAGAATATGGAAGGTATTCGAATGAAGCACTACATGCGCATGAGTTTACTTCATTATATGATAATTCTTGATTATTATTAATTTTGTATGATTATCTTCACAGACTATATGAGCATATTAGACTCTGTTTGTAGAGATTTTTATTATAATTATTATCTATTAGTAATTATTAACTAATTTTTATATTTGTATATTATAATATTTAATTAGAAGTGAATAATTAATAATTAAAAAAAATAAATAAATTTAATTAAAAATAGAGTTTCAACCCAGATTTTGTTTCCAACTAAGCCAAGTAATTGAATTTAGAATTTAACTTTATTAAATTGTTCCTTAAATCTTTATCACAAAAATCACTTTTGAATCCATTTGTAGTAATCGATCTGATATAATTATTATTTTATTATTTTACTATTTAAAATCATGTTTTTTTTTGCATAGGTGTATTTATTGAATATCTTGGAAAATATACCTTTTATGAAACATCATTAGAAATCTCAAAAAAAAAGGTATGGGATTGAAGCTATAGTAGGTGAAACAATGAAGATCCCATTCTGATAAATATTGCTGACATTAAAGAAATTTCAAAGAAAGAAATTGTAGTATAAAAATTAATTTTGTGTATTATTATTACTTTTATATAATAATATTATTTTAAATTCTGTTAGGTAAATTTTCAACCTTTTATAATATTAAAAAATCACAGTTACAAGATGTATATGTGCTTGTATCATGTTTGGTTCTTATCTACTATTATAATCTAGATATTGTTTGATTATAAAAAAGCAATAAAACTTTAACTAATATTTAATAATTAAATTAAATTTTATCATTTCTCTCAGTATCATATTATAGCTCTTTTGTAAATGGGAATCCAATAAGATATATTTAATTTCTTATTTTATACTATAATTTTCTTCTGTTTTCTTCTATATCTTTCAGTTCTGGTCTATTTGGAATTTTAACTGATTTGACTACAGATGCATTTTTTTACTATGTTAAAAGATTTAACTATAGATTGTGAAAATCTTAATAATTAACTATGCATAAAATTACCTTCTTTTAATAGGGTAAGTACTATGGAAATTTTTGAAAATTTGAAACTTACAATGTGAATTAGTTCTTTTGATTAAATTTCTGCTGAAACTTTCTTTTAAAGATGCTATTAAGAGACTAATTGTTGTAACTTTATGATATCTGGATAGGATTAGTTTGATCAGGCTCAGTGCACACAAGTCAAATGCAAAAGATATGCCATACTGAAAAGGAATTCTGATTTTAACTGATTATAATATAGGACAATCAATTTTTACTGATTTTTAGCTAATCTAAAGTATAGAAATTCTGACTTTTAATATAGAAATCACCATTCAGTACAGTAATTCTTTTGTATTTGACTAGTGATAATTTCTATAATGATTATAAAATACTTTAAGTAGATTTTATTAAATGTATAAAATATTAATTATTATTATAAATTTGAAGTATCACATAATTATTACTACTGTATTGAAATTCACTAGTCAAATACAAAAGAATCACTGTACCAAATGGTAATTCCTATATTATAGATCAGCTAAAAATTGACCATCTTATTACATCTTATATTATAAATCAGCTAAAATCAAAATTCCTTTTCAATATAGCAATTCTTTTGTATTTGACCTGTAATTCATTGGTATTTAATTAATTACAATTTAGTTAAAAAGTCATTCCAATGTACCTTTTTTTTTACAACTAATTTAATATCATTCTTTTCTAAGAGAAGTCAACAAAAATCATATAATTGATCAGTTTTTCACATATTGATGATTCATTGAAAAGCAAATCTAAAAAATCAGGACACTTGAATCAGGAGAATTAAATATCTATTCTATATTTGTTTCTGTTCTTTTATATTTACTTTGTCTGAAATATACATGTTCCCAAAATTGATTTTGGATTTTTGAGGTATTTTGACTTTTTGAGATTTATGCAAAATCTATTCTATA
>CAJVPK010000847.1:0-20390 GCA_910592015.1 Diversispora eburnea | reverse complement strand
AATAATAATAATAATAATAATAATAATAATAATAATAATAATAATAATAATAATAATAATAATAATAATAATAAAAAATAATAAATAAAAAATATTTACGGTTAATAACGAAACATGCATTCAAACTCTATTAATCGAATGTATATATCGAAATAAAAATACTTACTAGATGGGCTCTTTGATAACAATTGAAAACCATTTTTTTATGATCATATTTTTATTTATTATTATTTTTTTTTGGAATAATGCTTACTGAGAGGATAGCCATGCCCTAAATAAGTACACATGAATATTGAGACGATACCAGTGATAATAACCTATTTTTTATTATTATTATTGATTTAATATTAGTTTTATAATAATTATTTGAAAATATATCAACAACTTTTAAAAACCAAATTCGCATGTAATTTCTATGTTCTCTATGATGAGAAAAAAAAATTATTACAAAATCATGTATATATATTCAAAATTTTATTCGGATTTGCACTACTAATTCAAATTTTATTTTTTTATTCAACGAGGAGTTTCTTAGTCAACGGATGACATTAATTTGACCCCTCCTTGCTTATTTTCTTCTTCGATAAAAAATGATACATAAAAAAACGATTCATAAAAATATAAAAAAACCGATACAGTAATCAAATCGATACGACACAAATTTTGTTTATAACCAACAAAAAAGAGAAAGCAGTTTTATTTTGTAACATATATAATATTTAAAATAATTCTAATAATTCTATTATGTAGATATCGAATATTATAATTAATCAAAAAATTAAGTTAACAAACTAATGGCCGAAGCAACGGAAGTACCAACTAATGTGAAAAGACCAATATAACTAAATGCCCCTCTAAGTCTTTTGGATGGATCGCCCGTTTGATAACCCCAAGCGTAGACTAAGCGACCTTTTTTTATTAATAATAATATTTATTTTTTGATCAATAAATAAATAAATTTGAACAACGTGATGATAATTGGATGCGAACAACATACCCATGATAAAAATTCCACCACCAATTGATGAAAGAATAGGATATTTTAAGCCTCCCATAATAAGACTAAATAAATAGTAAATTAGTAAATAAAAATAAAAATAAAAAAAAATAAATATGAATATCACGTGATAATAAAATATAACAGTACATGAATAAAAATTGAGGATAATTTTCCATTGTATTCTAATAATAATAAATATTTACGATTAATAACGATATCTTCGAAATGTGCAATGTATTGAATGTTATATTGCGAAATAAAAATACTTACTAGATGGGCTCTTTGATGACAATTGAAAATCATTTTTTTATAATCATTTTTTGATTCTTCCGCCGTTGCATACACTAAAAAAAAATAAAAAATTATTTAAATTTCTTTTTCTCTTATTTATTTTTATTTATTATTATTATTATTTTTTTTTTTTTTGGAATAATGCTTACTGAGAGGATAAGGAACTCCTGCTTTTCTACGAGCCATGCCCGCGCTCCACCCTAAATAAGTACACATGAATGCTGAGACGATACCAGTGATAATAACCTATTATTATTATTATTATTATTATTATTATTATTGATTTATATAAGTTTTACAATAAGAAGGTTTGATTATCAACAATTTTTTAAAAACATACATATCCAAATTCTCTTGCAATTTCTATTTGTGCCATGATTAGTAAAAAAATATTAGATTTAGATTCAAGATTCTTCACAAATATGAGAAAATAACTAGAGATGATTTTATAGTTTTTAATCATACATCAATCGGCTCATTTAAATCCCGGTTTCTGAAGCAAACAAATTAAATTTTTTATTTGTACTACTAATTCAAATTTTTATTGTTTTAGTCAGCGAGGAGTCTCTTAGTTAACAAATTAATGGATGTATTAAATTTGACTAATACTGTAAATCTCGCTCCTCTTTACTTACTTTCCTTCTTTTACAGATATGCAATTAATCAAAACGATTCATAAAAATAATACATATTCATAAAATAAAATCAATTAGTCAGCGGAGGAGTTTCTTAGTTCCTGATTAACGGATAAATCTCGGCCCCTCCTTACTTACTTTTCTTCTTTCATAGATATTCAACAGTTCCTCCTTAAAACGAAAACGAATCATAAAAATGATACAAAAACGATGATCGATGCGACACATGTGCCGGATTAAATTTTTTTTTTAGAAAATTAACGGACCCGATTTCATCCGGATTATATAAATCAGGTTCTACGACACATGTGCCGGCGTTACAATTATCAAATTCCCGAAGCAAGCAAATTATTTGTACTACAGTGCGGAACCTCTAAGATAGGAACTAAAAATATTTTCTCAATTTTCATGGTTATGTAACATCACATGATGCAATTTTAGCCAATTATAATTTAAGATTATTTAATTTCATTATAAATTGTATCAGAAGAATTATTATTATTGTTGAAAATAAGTTAACCTCTAATTGTATTGCATTTAATTATTTCATTTTTTGTCACTCTTAAAACCTTTGTTAATGATATTTAAAAGATATAAAATACTAAAATTATTAGAAATCTTTTTTTTTTTCAAATCAAAATTACAATGGGTTACTATTTTTAATATATTCTCAATTTTTAAGAGGTATAATTAAATACATGTAACTTCAATTCCAGTAAAACTTGATCAATTTAAATCAGATCAAAATTTTAACTGGTAATTTTGAAAACTTGGATTCTGAGCTATCAATTTCTTAGGTTAGAATTTTTATTCGATCAATTTTTACTATAACCAAGTTCCTATCTTAGAGGTTCCACACTGTACTAATTCAAATTTTACAGCATACCCATGATAAAAATTCGACCACCAATTGATGAAAGAATAGGCCTTCCATATAAATAAATAAATAAAAAATAAATATGAATATCACGTGATAATAAAATTTAACAGTATATGAGTAAAAATTGAGGATAATTTTCCATTGTATTCTAATAATAAATATTTACGATTAATAACGATATCTTCGAAATGTGCAATGTATCGAATGTTATATTGCGAAATAAAAATACTAGATGGGCTCTTTGATGACAATTGAAAATCATTTTTTTATGATCATTTTTTGATTCTTCCGCCGCTGCATACACTAAAAAAAATAAAAAATTCTTTTTCTCTTATTATTATTATTATTATTATTGATTTTATAAGTTTTACAATAATTTTGAAAAATAACGAAAGATGATTTTCGTTTTGAACTATCCGCAAAAATATTCGGATTCGAATCAATCTAAAAAGTATTCGGATTGATCCGTTGATCCGAAGAAAAGACAAAGACGGCGAAGAAAATGGATATTTTTTGGATTCGGATTGTATTCGGATCAATCCGAATATAATAAAAAATTGGATAAAATTTGGATCCGTATAGGACGAATCCGAATCCGGCGCATGTTCATCGTTTTTTTATCGTTTTTAAGGCATATCTATGAAATATCAAATTCCCGAAGCAAGCAAATTATTTGTACTACTAATTCAAATTTTATTATTTTGGTCAGCGAGGAGTTTTTTTTATTTAACGGATTAAATCTTCCCCCTCCCCTTTTTCTTCTTTCATAGAATTGCAACAGTTCCTCCTTAATCAAAACTTTTAAGCAAATTTCATAAAGACGACACAAAATTTTGTTTAACCAATAAATTTTTCTTTATTTTGAAACAGATGTGTGCACAGAAAATAATGAAAAATTTAACTTATGTAACTGTAATAATTGAATTATTTATTATTATTGTATCTTTCTTTTTAAAGTAGACAATTGTCTTTGTTTTATTCAAAATTAATTAATTAATAATAAATTTATTTTTTGTTTATTGTGTTATTGTATTGATGCAAAGAAATAGATCATACAAATATATATTTGTTCAATAAAAAAAAAGTATTTACATTTAATTATTTTTTAGAAAAAAAAAAACCACAATAAATATTATTATTATTATATTATTATAGAATTTTTTTATCTAAAAAAAATAATATAAATGATGTATGGTCTATATAAAATAAAATGTACAAGTGTAAAGTGATAAAAGTTTACAAATGGTGACTAAAAAGTTCAATAATTGTATTCTATCTGAATAATCAAATGATGATAAAAAAATTTAAAAATGTTTATGAAACTATTTTCAATAAGTCTCTTTGAACAGTTGCGGGAGTTCGACAAGATGGACAACGAAAATGTATCATAGAATTATTATTATCATTAGAAGAAGAATCCTCATCAAATGAATAACCTTCCACCAATAAAGAAGTTCTTAAACAATTAGGGTGAAAATGATGTTGACATTGAGGCATAGTTATCATTGAAGAAATTTGTTGTTGCTCATTCACTTGATGTTCTTGATGCTCTTCCCCACAACATCCAATACTTGATAATGAACAAGTAACAGAATGATGAGAATGATAATTCTCAGATGATGTAGATGATGAAGTTGAATCTTCCATTATAACATCCTCATCTATAATTGCATTTTGAGCTGAAGATGTTATTGACGTATTTGAAGGATTTGAAGGATTTGATTGCTCGTGTTCAGACGGTGAGAAAGAAGGTGGAGATGAAGAAGAAATTGGAGTTTGTAATGGAGATGATGAAACCGGAGGTGTTTGAGGAATCTTTTGTTGCTCATCTCCTGATTCTATTTCAATTCTACATAATGGACATGTAACATTTTGTTTTAACCATTTAAATAAACATGATTCACAAAACATGTGTTTGCAGGGCATTTCTCTAACAACTTCATGAGTTTGAGTTGCTTGATCAACTTTATTATTGCCATCTTCTTTCTTATCGTTATTATTTGTTGTCTTATCGACATATTGTGTGTCTTCAATATTCATTTTCTCATTGGTGTCGATATTGGTGCTAATATTTGGATCATTGGTTTCATCAATGTTATTTGCAAATGAAAATGCATCCAAACAAATTGGACAAGTTGCCTGTGCATCAATGTGCTCTTGAGTAATTTTAATAATTGGCAATTTTTTCATAGCAGCTTCAGACGCATGACGATTCTTTGGAATTTCTTGGGGCATGAAAAATGGAGAGAAGAATATGAAAGATCCATCTCTTGGCGTCTCGGGCATTGGATAAATGAAAAACTGAAATACTGGAGGAATATGATTATTGTTTCCATTATTGCCGGTATTTCCATTACCGTTATTGCCATTATTGCCGTTATTGCCATTATTGTTATTATTGTTATTATTGTTATTATTGTTATTGAATGTATGATTTTGTTGTTGCTGAGAATTTTGATGTGGTTGTGATTGAAAAGCAAAAGTAAAAGGAAATATAAAATCAGAAAAATTATGTTGATGATTATTATTATGAGCATTCCTTTCGTTTTGTGTGTTAGATTCCATTTTTGTTAAACTTGGAAAGCGAAAAATAAGATTTATAATATGATTAAGTAAGAGGATACTTTTTTAAAGGTAAAAGTTTAAGTTTGTTTATTTTTATTTTTTTGAAATTTTGTTTACAAACCACCTTATTTATAATAAAAATATTTTTTATGGAATTTGCGAGAATCAACAAGAAAAATCGTTGGTTATTTATTTATGTTATTGTATTGTAATTCCTTATATGTAATAATTATTTATAATCATTTAAATTTTTTATACATATGTCATGATCTACATGAAAAGAAATTCGCCTGAGAGTTTTCAGAATATTTTCTAGAATATTTCTAGAATATAATTATTTGAATTTATCCTTTTTTTTATAAATTACTAAAAATGACGTGATTATGGAACAATTCCCCTCAGTAGTACAAAATATATAAAAAAACATCATCTGATTCCTCATTTCCTCATTGAATGATAATTTTTTTATCAATAATTATTAAACAAAAAAATATTAGGAAATGACAAGCGGTATAGAGATAATTTTTTAGCTTGATAAAAAAAGTGCACTCACACAATGAAACACCTCTTGTAATTAAAAAACAAGAAAATGCCACTTTAAAAAGAAATGGTTGAATCAGTATTTTTGAGAAAAAAATCAGGCGAGACATAGAAATTTCAAAAATTTTTTACACGTTCTGGATAATATATTGGTAATTCGATATAACTACCCTTTTGCAGATCGCGTGGGATCGAACTTCAAGTGGCCGTCTCAATGACTGAGCCTTAGAAGTTTGTTTTCTGGCCTTCACTGATGATGTTAACTCTTTGGAATACGACAACGAAGTTTGCGTTTAACCATCTCAATTGTCTCTTATTTGATTTGGCACTATAATAATTTAATAGTAATTTGGGATTTTGAGAAAATAATTTGGATAACATACTCGGCACTATGTATCAATCAGTTGATCAATCACAACATGTGAAAGTTCCACCAGCGAAGACAGTGTCAACCTTTTAAGTCGAACTATCATATTACTCTGTATTTTCGAAAAACAAAGTGTGTCCTTACTAACTTGAACAAAGTGGATGCTTCCATAGATTAATTTTTCATTTTGTTATTTTGTTTTTGATCTGTTAAATAATTTTGGTTCGAAAGTGTAACTAAATATATGTTAATCAATCGTAACAATATACTATGTACTGTCATAAAAAAAAGCCCTTTTATATGTATTTCATTTGACAAATGAAAACCAAGAGGATTAGTATATATTAATCGTGAATTACATCCTATATTAGGATGCTCGGATTACTAATTTCACTAATTTCGAATTAAATATAATCATATCCAAATTTGGAGAACTACATAACTGTACAAATATGGAACAAAAAGACTGTGATTATTTTGATTATTTTGATAGCGGTCATAAAGAAAACTTGACCATATTCATGTAAGTAAAGTATAGCCAATCAGAATAATTATAATAAACTCAAATTCGTTTTATTCATGTAAGTCTTTTAGACCTATGAAAATAAAGAAAGTATTAAAACAAAAATTTCAATTTCCAAATGCTTTATTATTATTTGTAATAAAAAAATTCAGCATAATACACTTATATTGATTAATCAACTTTTGGCATTTCATTTTTATTTCAATTTGGAACATTCTGTACTGTAAACATACAATAATGCAATATAATAATAATACAATGTTGAACTTAATCCTTCTGAGTGATACAATATAACCATTTCCGAATAAGTTTCTATTTTTTTTTAACTGTTAAAGTATTTTTTTTTTTTTTTAACAAAGTTATAAATCATCTTTAAGAAAAAAATATGTTCATGTCTTTTTCAATCTTGTTTCCAACATTCTTCGCATATCGGAGATTTCTCTTTTCATTTTTTCAAATTCATTTAGAATATTTTTAAAATCTTTATGAGTTAGGGGAACCTCATCTAAAATAAAATAAAGGAATAATGCATGAATTTTTAAATTATTTATCTGTATGTATATTTTAAAAATATTACCGTCGGAAAGATCAGCAATCGTTCTTTGTTTTTTTCTAGCAGGAGTTGTTGTTAATTGTGTTGTTGTTTCTGTTGCTATTGTTGTTGTTGTTGTTTTTAATGATGTTGTTGTTTTTGTTGTTGTTGGTGTTTTTACTACTGCAGCTGATGTTGTCGTTGTTGCAGTTGATCGTTTTTCACAGGTTTTTTTGGATTTTCCATTTATAATACTGGAAAGAAGTTCATCATTCTTTCGTTTTCGTTGATAATGCAAAAGTGACATTTTTTAAACTATCCAAGTAATAAAAAAAAAATAATATATAGAAATATTTGTAAGCATGTGATCAGTACTGCGATACTCTCTTGCTGCTAATAAAAATTAAAGAAAGTATTATTAAGCTTGTTATATTATTCTATTATACATTGTAAAACGCGAAGTCATATTTTAATACACGTACTATGATACAACGTCATTATATATTCTTTAATTTTAGCTTTATTTGTAGTTATATATTAGCATTAGTAGTTAATACAAAAAGTCCGACAAAACGCCCAAATAAAAAATGGATAATCCAGATTCAGAATGTTTTAGCGCGAATCAAGTGAAGGAAATAACAACCACAAAATGCATCTACTTCGACTCAACCTATGACCACTTCTAAAACTGTCTGTAACTCTAAAGTTTGTAGTAAAAAGTATCCAACTTTCAAGAAGAAAATGTCATTTAGGTTACGTTGTACGTTTTATGTGTAAACTATGCCAAAAAAAGAAAATGCCATACATACACACTTGTGGATAATTTAATTCCTATCACTAAATTGAATAGTCGAAACTTAAATCGCAAAAACTATCCTGAATTCGTAAATGTTTGCAAATTCTTATTTTGGTTAACTCCAACAATCTGTAAATATTAAGAAAATAATTTAAAGTCTATAGCCGTACGTGTCATTTCTACATTATGTTACATTCTACAAAGCCGTGATTCTCACAGAATATTGGAAGGGATTTATTGAAGAGGGGTGAGTTTTGTCAAATAAAAAAAAGAAAGTCTTACAGAAACTAACTGATGTTGACGTTACAGAAAATTGATGAAGGTGAGCATGAACAGTACTGATAGGAATTTGACCAATCTTCTTTTGCAAATATTATTAAAATTCAAATGATTGGTAGGAAAATTTCTAGTAATAGCCTTTTTTTTTTTTTTTTTTTAACTTGGATTTCTTTTTTTGCGTAACATCTACACATCCTGCACATTTGCGCATCTATGCGAGAAAATGATAAATGAATTTATAAAATAACTCTCTGATTTTTCTTCGTGAAAGAAATAATCATCTAATTAATACCATAAAGAGTGCAGACGAGGGGGGGGGTCACACATTATGTCGAAAATTATTATTATTATTTTTTTCAGGGATAATAATTTTGAATAAATTTCGCATCTCATGCAAAAGAATGTAATAGTTTAGGTTTATTATTCTTCAACAAACAAAAAAAAATAATTTAAAAAATAATTTAAAAAATAATTTAAAAAATAATTTAATATATTTTATTATATTATATAACTTGGATCTGTAGTGCGTCTGTAGGTAAGTATAAAATGTACAATATGTCTGATAAATATACTATTTAGGTAAAAAGTCCGATAAATTTTTCAAAAAATAAAGGATACTTTCTTATACGTTGAAAAAATCAATTAGTATGTGATCGACGCATGACAGATTCAAAACTATATTATAGTTTATTAAATAACTTAATATTGTCGATCTTATCTGAATCGCCAATTAAAAAATAATTTTCTTTTTATATTTCTTTGGCAAATGTTTCTGCTACAATAAGCGGAAATACTATAGTTGCGTCAGAATGTATCTAAATAATAAATAAATAAATAATAATGATAATAATAATAAATAATGATAATAATAAAAATAATGATAATAATAAAAATAATAATAACAAATAACAATAACAATGAAAAATTTACTTTAACTGAATCAGCATTCATTTTAATTTTACCCCAACTAACTGCTTCATCAGGTCTCGCTCCTGAATCACTTCCATCAAATTCATGTCCAGTATTTATATATACTGCATAATCTGCTCCATTTCTCTTTATTATTATTGTTGTTGTTGTTGTTAATATTAATTTAATAAATGTTAATGATTGAAAATTAAATAAATTAAAAATAATAATAAATTAATAAATTAAAAATATTTTACCATAAGATTTGCATTACATATGTGATGCTTAATTACACCACCTCCTAATATAATCATTCCAGTTTTCCTAGCAAATACAGCTTGATCATTTATAGATCTAATATCAGAAACAATATCTAATAAAAGTCCAGGATTCCTGAAAGAATGAAAATAGATCATATCTCCTATTGATCCATCTGTTATGGCAGGACAATATACTGGTATTTTATTCTGTAATATGTGAGTTTAAAGAAGGATAGGGGAAAAAAAAAGGAAAGAGAATGAGTGAGAGAGATATATATAAAATTTAATAAAATTTATAATATAGTAACAGTAGTAATAATAATAATTGTATTAAATAATTATTAGTTACTTTGTGTGCCCAGTAATATATAGATTCAGGATTATTTATTTCTTTACCTAATCTATCAATAATTTTTGATGGTGACCATATTGTTCCCTTTACTCACACACATAATAAAAATATAAATAAAATATAAATATTCTGTGTAAGTAAACAAATAATAAACACTTAGTAAATAGTAGTAAGAAATACCTCATCCTTTTGTTCTTTTAATAATTGATCTAAAATTGGAACAATCCAATCTTCAAATTTACAATAATTATCATTTGGAACTATTAAATTACCAATTCGATTTAATCCTTTTTTTCTTAATTCAACTCCGGGTAAATGAAATTCCCCTAAATAAGTTGAAGCTAAACATTTAATAAAATCTTCTTCTACCCCTCCCGCTGTAGTAACTATTACATCCACTTGAGAATGTTGAACCAAGTATCGAAATATTTCTCGTAATCCGGATGACACCAAATTTGATGTGTAACCAAGAAAGATTTTACATTTGATGGTGGAACGAATAGAAGGATCTTTTAATTCATCCTTTTCATCGGGTGATATCGGATCATCTGATAATCTCCATTTTCTCTTAAATAATTAATAATATTTTTTTAATGATATTTAAATATTTTAATTAATTATTTTAATCAATAATAATTATTACCATTTGATTAATGATTTGTATGGCCTTTCCTACACTGGTTGCTTGAAAACCAATTCTATCATAACTACGAAGTATTTGATCATATGTAAGTTTTTGATTAAAATCTGGACCAATTACTGTTATGGCATCTTCTGACATAGGTGTTGAATGTACTAAAACTGCTTGAGTGGCACTATCCGGTACCATTATTTTTTCTTTTTCCTTGTCCTGAGTAACGCTCTCTAGTAGTACCATTGTTTCTTTTTCTTTTACTTTATCATTTGGTTTTTTTTCGGGATCTGAATTATCCAAATTATCCAAAATTGGTTTTTTGTCGGTCATTATTTATCATACAAGAAAATAAAAAAAACGATATCGATCTAACGCGCTAAAAAAAAATCAAAACCTAAATTTAATTGCCAATCGAAAATCGTGAACCCAAAGTCATACAATTCTAATTTAACCATATATGTATGTATAATGTACTTGAACAGTTGTATAAAACGTATAATATAAAAAAAAAAATTACAAAAGCCATCGTCTTTAGTCGATTCAAAAAAAAAAAAAAGTTCTCAAGTGTATTTATATCATAAATATCTATCTATCTATATCGAAAGTTAGCGATGGTTGCTATTCATGAGATCCTAAAAAAACGTAATTTTTCCTTCAATTAAATTCTCTATTATTATTTTTTATTTTATTATCCTAAATTAAGAAATCAACATTATTATCATTATTGATATTAATTATGATTTTCTTTTTTTGTTTCATTAGGCATCATTGATGCAATCAGGTCCATTCAAGCACCTGGCGCTTGGAAAGTCGTGGTGGTAGATGAACACTCAAATAAGATTTTGGAATCGGCCTGTAAGATTTTTGACATCTTGGAAGAGAAAGTTACTTGTGAGTTTTTTATTTTTTGTTGTTTAACTTGATCTTTTTATTATTTTTTTTGATTGATTTTATTTATTTATTATTTTAATTTGATTCTTATTTTATATTATTTTTATTCTTATTAATTATTAGTGGTGGAAAATTTAGAAAAACCACGTCAGGCTTATCAAAGTTTAGACGCAGTTTACATAATTGCACCTACTCAGGACTCAATTAGTAGAGTAATTGAAGATTATTCAAAAAATAAATTATACGCTGGTGCACATTTATGCTTCGTATCTCGTAAGCGATCAATATTTATCAAATATTTATTCATTTATTTATTTAATATTATTATTATTTTACATTATTATTAATTATTAATATTTACCTAACATCATTCTTTTCTTTTATCCAACGCATGATATTATTTTATACACAACATTTTTATAGCACCCGATGAACATATCATATCAAGATTAAAGCAATCATTACCTAACATGAAATCGCGCAAAGATCTTTACATCGATTTTCATGGTTAGTAATAATAATAATAATAATAATAATAGTAATAGTAATATATAACATATGACAATAATAATCATCTAATGATATTACTTTCTTTTGAATAGCTAAAGAAGCACATGTATATTCTTTCGAATCACCATTAAGTTTCTTTAGATTATTTTCACCTCAAGAACAAGATAATTTCGAACCAGAATTGAGGATCCTTGCCAAACGTGTAAATTAAAATTTTTATATTTATATTATTATTTTTACTATTTTAAAAGTTAAAATTATATTGATTTTATATATATATATATATATATATATTGCAGCTCCTTTCAGTATGTGTATCGTTGGGAGAAAATCCACTTATTCGTTATCAAAGAGGACTTGAAGCAGATCATCCAGCCAAAGCATTATCATTTAAATTAGCGATGTTATTACAATCTGAATTAGATCAATATGTTAAATTGAATCCAGTGAATCCTTTCCCAGTAAGTTTTGCAGATTCTTTATAAATTTTCAATCTTCTTTATACAACAATAGAAGATGATATGATAATAATAACAATATGACAATAATAATAATGTGATGATGATGATAATTATATAAAATTAGGTACACGACCCACCACGTCCACGAGCAATTTTATTCATATTAGATCGAACAATTGATATGTATACACCATTACTTCACGAATTTACATATCAAGCTATGGCCAATGACCTTTTACCAATAGATAATGGACAAAAATATACATATAATTATATTGGGGATGATGGAGAACCAGCCACCAAAGATGCAATTTTAGATGAGAGTGATAATATATGGGTTGATATTAGGCATCGACATATGAAAGATTGTATTGATAAATTGATGAAAGATTTTAATTCATTTTTGGGTGAACATGCGGGATTTACTGATAAGTAAGTTAATAATTTATTTATTATAATTATTTATATCATTGTTATTTTTATATTATTTTATATGATATCATTATCTAACAATTAATATTGTTTCATATTATTTTTAATTTTAAAATTAGAGATAAGGCAGCTAATTTAAATGAAATGAAAAGAATGTTGGCAACTTTACCACAATTTCAAAATATGAAGGAAAAAGTAATTCATTTAAATATTTTATAATTATTTATTTCATTTTAATTTTAATTCATACTTATAATAGTTCTGACTTTAAATTTTATTAAAGTTTTCTGTTCATCTTAATATTGCACAAGAATGTATGTCAGTATTTGAAAAAGAAAGACTTGATGAAATAGCTAATGTCGAACAGGTATTATTTATAATTTTATTATTATTTTTATTATTTTTATTTTATTTTTTAAATTTTCTCAATTAATCAAAAGAAACAATAAATAAATAAATAAACAAACAATAACAATAATAATAATCTTAAATAGAATTGCTCTACTGGTTATACTCCGGATGGTCAACATCCAAAAACATTAGTAGAAGATATGGTGCCTTTATTAGATAATCCTGTAGTGAGGTAAATGAAAAAAAAAAATGAAGAGAAATTAATTATTATATTTATTTTTTAATTTATTATATTTATATTTATTAATTTATTATTAATTAATTTATTTATTTATTTAATAACAGTTTAAGCACCAAAGTTAGAATGCTTATGTTATATATAATGTATAAGAATGGTATCTTAGAAGAAGATAGACGTAAATTATTGGCTCACGCAAGAATTTCACATAAAGAAAATGATGCTATTAATAATTTGATATATTTCGGGGTTAAATTAATTAGGGTTCGTTCGTTTTAATAAATTTTGTTATTTATTTGTTTATTTAATTATATAATTTAATTTATTTTATAATTTAATTTAATTTATTTTATAATTTAATTTATAATTTAATTTAATTTATTTTATAATTTAATTTAATTTATTTTATAATTTAATTTAATTTATTTTATAATTTAATTTAATTTATTTTATTTTATTTTATTTTATTTTGTAAATTTATTTAGCAATCGGGAGCTATTAAAAAACCTAAAAAATATCGACAAAAGCCAGGAGATGATCATTATGAAATTTCTAGATATGTTCCGAAATTAAGCCTTATATTGGCGGTAATAATAATTTTATTTATTTATATCATTAATTTATATATATCATTAATTTATATATATCATTATTTTTTATATATCATTACTTTATATATATATTTTTTCAGAGTCATATCAATGAGACAATAGATCATACCGCGTTCCCATATACGACAGGAGATCCAGATGGTACTAAAAATGCTCAACAAGGAAATTTATCTTTAAGAAGGTAAAAAATTATTTAAATGCATTTGGTATTATTATTATTTCGGTTATAATTGATAATAATTCTAATTTATTCATTTATTTATTAGTAATAAAGCACGTTGGTACAAGAAAGACGGAGCAGTAAGTTAATAAATTTAATTATAATTTGAATAATAAATAAATAAATAAAATAAAATAAATAATAAATTATTATTATTATTATTATTTTTTATTATTACTTTTCTAGTCTGAAAATCGAGCGGGTCGCATAATAGTATTTATAGCTGGTGGTGTAACTTATTCCGAACTTCGTTCTGTTTATGAACTTTCAGCGAAACATAGTATGGATGTGGTCGTCGGTATGAATCATATATATTCTTACATTATTTATTCATTCATTATTTATTTCATTAATTATTCATTATTTACTCATTCATTCATTCATTATTTATTTATTTATTTATTTCATAATTGAACAGGTTCAACACACATGATAACACCTCATAAATTCCTTGATGATTTAGCTTTACTTCAGAAACCACCCACAAAACTACAACAAAAACATCAACAACATCCTAATCAGAATTTATCATCTATTCCTCCTCATACTCCTAATCGTCCCGGTGTAAGTGGAGGTGGAAATACTGCATATAATCATTCATCATATAATACATCACCCGGATATAGACCACCACCGCAACAGCAACAACATCATCAACAACATCATCCACAATATCAACAACATCAACAATATCAACAACCACCACAAGGTGGATATGTACAATATTCTAGACAAAGTCCACAAAACCCACAAAATGTTGCATATCAAAATTATCCACCACCAAATAGTGCACCCGCGGGAAGTCAACAATTCTCTCCCAACAGACCTTCATCAAATCCTCCTTCCTCCGAGAGAACAAATAAACAAAAACATAATATTTTCAAATTCTAGAAAGAAAAAACAATCTAGTTTTTTTTTTTTTTTTTTAATATTATTTATTTATATTTAATTGATATATTTAATTGATATATTTAATTGATATATTTAATTGATATATTTAATTGATATTTAATTGATATATTTAATTGATATTTAATTGAGGCGATATTTATAAAAAAAATTAATGATATGATTTTTAATTAATATTAACGTTATTATTATTAATAAAGAGAGTTTGGGGAATAATAAATTTATATATATTTGCTTAATAGACAATTTTACTTTATTATGAATCATATAATTAGTAGTAAAAAAGGTAAGTATGTCATATTATATTATCTTCTATAATTAATTTTATTATTAAAAAATTATCTTCTTAAAAAATTATAGGAAAATTTTATTTGTACTTAATTTAATGATAAAATGCGAAGATGAATACTAAATAATAATTAATATAATTAATGTATTAAAAGTTTGTACCAAAAAACGTTTACGTCGTTACGTAATACTAAAGTATTAAAATATTTAGTCACCACACATTAGAATAATAATAATAAAAAGCTTAACTCAAATCCTTGTTATATTAAACCCCTGCAGATGATCCAAGAAATTTAACTATTAAAAAAACTATCTATAAAAAGAAATAATAATAAATAAATAATTTTCATACTTTGAAAATTTTAAATTTATGAAAGAATGACGATGGCATAGCAGACAAAAAATAAAAAATTTTGCTCACCTAAAAAAAATCCGAACTAAAGAAAATTTAAAAAAGTTTATCAAACTTCAATTCATTAATTTTATCAAACATGCATCGCAACAACAAAATTCAATCCGGAATAGTTACATAAATGTAAAAATTAGGTCCGTAAATTTAGCTAATAAACTAAGTCGTGATACTTAAAAAAAGTAAAAAATGCCAATCTTCTAAGTTCTAATATTAATAAAGTTCGTGAGATAAATTAATACATAATATTTTAAAAAATGTAAAGTCAAAACATAAAAAATAATACTTTTATATTATTTACATGTTTTTACTTTTACCACAGCTAAGATGTCGTGGGAAATATGGGATAAATATTAATATTGTAAAGTGGAAAATTGATACCTGTAAGTATTTATCACTTTCTCTATTATTTAAAATTCAAGATTCTAATTTAATATTTTTAATTTGAACTTATCTTTATACGCACATACACACACAATTTGAGTTGATAGAATAATAATAAATATAACATTTAACCTTCTTTATTTTTATCATTTAGTAAAATATTTAATTTGTGAAAGATTAATAGTGATGATAATAATAGTATTAATGTGTTTTTTTATTATTAAATACACCGCGTCGTCTCTTTATATAATTGGTTTGTTTTAAAATCTAAACTTTATCTTTATTATTACGTTATTGGATATATGCCCAAAAGAAATACATAATATAAACATTATATCTATTATATCTATTCACTACAAAAACATTTTCTTCCGCTTTTTCAATAATAATTTTATAATAATATACTTTGACCGCAGCGAAAAGACTTTCACTATATACACTAATTTGTTCAAATTTATCTTAATTTATATTATTTTTTTTTAAAAAAAAAAATTTAACACAAATAAGTCTTATCAGAATTCCTCAGTTTATGGGGCAACGACAAATCATCCCTTTAGTTTTAGCAAGCTTCAGCTTCATTATATATTCAACTAACTAATTCCCGTCCGTTGAACACAGTAATAGCCTATAGAAAAGCATGTTTATCTCAGCCAATTGGGTGTTATTATCCTTTTTATCTCATTTATATCTTCTCTTCGAATATAGATAATTCATAAATCTACTAAATTTAAAAATCGGGAAATAATTCATGATAGTTGCTACATAGTAAACTTTATTACTAATAAAACATCGAAAGTAATACTAAGTAAACTTAAAGCTATAATTTAAATGCAGCTTTTCACTTATGTATGACTGTCAGCTCCACTAAATGAACTGTAAGAACAGCAGGCGTTTAAATGTTAATTATTTAATTTTAAAACGGAAAAGTTTAGACGCCCATCATTCTCTTAATTTTAAAGAAATAGGTTAGAAAATTTTTTTATAGCAGATGCTATTCATTTTGGGATTTCGAATTACTTAGTAATGTTTTTGATCTTTACTTATTAAAATAAAATGTTTTATTATGTAGCAACGATCGTGAATTATTTCCGATTTGAAATTTATAAAGTATTTTTCTAAAGTAACATAATTGTCAAAGGAACAAATTGCGACTTGGCACTACCCTAAAAATTTAGATGCAGACATGTCATGTGTTAGATGATCATGTGTAAAATTATATTGATAAATACCGTTATTTATTTGGAAAACATGTTTATCCCATCACTATATATTATAAATTTGGAAGTAATAACAAACTGTATTTATGAAACTTTAAAAAAAAATAAATAAATAATAGAAGATATATACTTTAAAAAAATATTTCGCTTACCACCATTAGATGTAATAGTATGATCATGTGTAAATTATATTGATAAACACGTTTTTTATCTAACCAATAGGAAAGCATGTTTATCCCACCACTATGTATTATAAATTTGGAAGTAATAACAAACTGTATTTATGAAACTTTTAAAAATAAACAATAGATGATATATACTTTAAAAAAATATTTCGTGCACCAAAAAGATCATAGAATTCGTCAAAATGCCTACCAATAAATTTCATTACTTTGATCACATGGAACATTTTTACCAATCAAAATATTCGCATGTGATTACCGTTTATGGAAAATTATATGGAGTTTTACATGTAACAATTTAAAAATAAATAAATAAATAAAAATTCATTATTTAATTTATTTAATTTCCTTTTTGACTGAATAAAAATTGCCTTTTAATTGATTAGTTGATTTAATATAATTTTGTAAAATAATGTTCGAAAATCCACTTTCCTCGCAAGATGAAAAGCATCAAAAGGGTACTCTTGGTAACATCCCGGCTAAAGAAAAAGAACTACGCGTGCCTGATAGCATTTTGACGGGTGTGCAGAATGTTGAAATTGATAATGTGAAACCGGAAATGTTGCAAGCGCATTTAATGCTTTTAACTAAATTTAAAGCATTGGAACAAGCAGATGAACAGATTGATGTGAGATATTTGTTGCGTGCGCAGGAACGCTACCTGTTGTGGTTAAAGTTCTTGGGTAGTCAAAATTTTAAACCAGGAATGGAACTTATTCCTCCTATAGGTGAACAAAGGATTTAAAATGCTAAATAAAAAAAAATTTATTTACGGCTTTTGTTAATAATTAAATAACTTTTAAAATAGATGTTTGCTACATTTGGCATTCGCATTTACTTTCACCAATGCGATACTATGAAGATATGTTGCGAATTTATGATCCCATCCTAAAGTTTCCGGATTTTCCCCTGAAACGATTGGCAAGCATTTCTCTCTTCTTCTAATATTTTGCTTATTTTAAATGAAACGCTAAATTCCTCTCGTTTCTATTTATCAGTATGACATTTGGGTAAAAAACGACGGCCATTCTGACCCTGAATCCGAAAGTATTTGGGTAAAAAATACCAAACAACCATGGGTTCTTGATCCGAATGACAGTTCCGATTTTAAGATGTCTTGCCCTTGGTGTAAAAATATCAACCAAATTCCATGGTGAGTTAACATTATTTTTGGTTTTCATTTGTTAACTCCATACTTACTTGATCCATTGTTGGGATATTAGGGAAATTTATGTAAAATTAATGCGAAATATTGAGACAAATGAAAAATGTATGACATGCAAAGTATCAATTTCTGTTGAAACTTTAAGCTGCAAGCGATTTATTGATGATATTGTTAAATGGAATGAGAATAAAGCTAAATTTATTGGGTAAGTAATTTTATTAGAATTGGATCATTTTGATATATTATTGACTATATTTTACTTTTTATTTCATCAAGTGGCACTCTAGTTAATCCAAAGGATGGTTCCCATTCGGAACTATTCGCGGCAAATAATTCCAGCTTGTTATTCTCTACAGATGATTCCGACATTAAGAAACTTACTGTTTCAAAATCTCCAAGTTGGGAACATATTATTAATGAACTTGATAGGCGCGTAAATCAATTAAGAAAAATAAGAACAGCTGAAATAACAAAAAAAAAGAAAAATAATTGTCCGAAGAACTGTGTTCGCCTATATTGGTATTCCATTTCCGTTCTCAATTGACCTCATTAATGCTGTATTTCGGCAACGCGAATTCACCAAAAAGATGGTTAACAATAAAATAATCAATCACACTGAAATTCAAGCCAATGCCACTATACAATACCTTAAGTTCTTATTTTTAATGAAAGAGAAAAAAAAAAGAATTTTAGTACCCACACTTGATATTGATTTATGTTGGCACACACATCAGATTCATGCATCACTTTACCGTAAATTTACCAAAAAGCATATTGGTCGAATTATCAATCATGATGATACATTAGCTGAAGGTGTATTGTCTGATGGATTTTCAGCCACCGCTCGAGCTTGGTACAAAAAGTATCACGAAGCATATACACATGATGATCCATCAAAGATTTGGTTGACTACGAAAAAAAAGATCATGTCTGTTATCATACCACCTTATGGACTTTTGGTTCATAATCAATTAAAAAAGTATAAAAAGTCAATTACCAATCAGCATGAGAAGGATATAAAAATTTATAATGTTGATGAGAAGAATGTGGAAAGTGAAAAAGACAAAGAAAAAAGGGACATGTGAGTTATAACAATGTTTTTAAGTTTTATAAAGTTATCACATTGTTAATCATCATTTAATTTGTAGTTCATTAAACCCATTAACAAAATACAGTTTTGGACGTAAGCAAATTCTTTAATTTATTTACTTTTGTGTAAAAATTGAAACATTGAAACTAAATTAATATTTTTTTTATAAGTCTTTACGATTCTTGGTGTTGAAAATTTTGGAAGCTGTGGTGGTGATGCTGGTGGATGTGGGACTAGCTGTGGTGGCGGTTGTGGAGGTGGAGGTGGATGCGGAGGTGGATGTGGAGGCGGATGTGGGGGAGGATAATATGACTACCGTAATTTGCTGGCCAACATCAGGAAATTTTTTCTAGTGAAAACCTTCGAAAGTTAACGTTAACGTAAGTATTTCACTATTTTTCGATATGTTATCCTTCGAAGGTCTTCGCTAACCTTCGAAGGTTATCGATTTTGATATTTTCACGTGGCA
>CAJVPK010000846.1:0-20424 GCA_910592015.1 Diversispora eburnea | reverse complement strand
TCAAAGGATGTCGACCAAAGATTTATGAATATATTCCACATGAATATGTGACTTTAATGAAACAATGTTGGGATGCTAATCCTGATAATAGACCTGATGCATATACAATTTACGAAAAAATGAAATCAGAAACAAAGTCATTATATGATGAAATGGATAAACAACAAGAACTAATTATATATAATGAAGTGGATAAACAGCAAAAACCAAATATTCAATCTAAAAACTTCAAATCAAAAATCAAAAATTTCAAATCAAAAATCAAAAATTTCTTTAAATTAAAATCAAGAAAAAATAAAAATAATCAAGTAATCATAAATACGCTATTAAATAAAAATACAAAAAGCAAAATAAATAGAATACAAAATAGTAAAGTATACACATTCAATATCACAATTCAACCGAGAAATGCCACTGATGGTAAATATCTCCTTTTCTTATTAGTCTTATTTATTATTATTTTATTATATTTAATTATATTTAATTATTTTAAATCATCATTCATTTTTATAGAACAACTAGGTAAGTTAACTCATATTTCTTTGTTTTGATGAAATTATTATTTAATCCATATTAAATAATATTACATATTTAAATATTTAGCATTTGATTCTAAGCAATTGGAATTTGAAATTACTGAAGGTAAATTATTTTATCTGTTTAATAACATTCATTCTTGGAACTTAATGAGTTTATTTTTATGATGCAATTATAGGAATGCAGCAAGAGTATCTTAAAAGTATTGGGGCCGATAATTCAAATAAATCACGTGGTGATTAGCATTAAAACCATCACGTGTATAATTTAAATTATTAATTTTAGATGATCAAGAATGTGGAGCTGGCTGCTGGTCCTTCACTTCGAAATTCATTTATTCTTATAACTTTATTTTTTTTTTATTATTATGATTATTAAATTATTTTATTGAATTTATCGATATTTTTTTTTAAAAAAAAAACTGACAAAAATAATTTTTAATTTATCTATTATATTTTTATATTTTTTGTCCTTATTCAAATAAAGTTATTTTTGTATATTTAAAAAAAAATTTTTAAATTCATGAAAACGGATTTAAATTTTTTATTTTCATCAAAAATATTACTGCCACCCTCATGAGTATTTGTAAAAAGTAATCTATTAAATCTATTATCAAAGTAGAATAGAAATCATTATTTCAATAAAGAAAATGAATTTTATTATTTCATTATAGAATTTCTGTGCCCATTTTACAACATACAGCATGTAATGTGATTCGATATTAACAAAATTATTCTACTTAAATTAATATTATTTGGTTTAATCAAAGCTTTCTCGCGTGTAAATATACTAAGAAATATAAAAATTATATTTAGAGTCTTATGATTCGTATAAAATTTCCAAAGACAATAATAATTAATAATTAAAAAAAATTCTAAACCCACTGTTAATCTGTTAATGAAATGAAAAAATTGTAATCCGAAATTTTCAAACTAAATGATTATATGATTATATATTAGAGGAAATTCTTACGATTTTTAGAATTTGATTTTTCTTTCTTTTTTGTACGTACGCCTTTCGTTTTATTTGTTCATTTTTTTTTTAAAAAAAAAGAAATAATTAAAAATATGATCATAGTACTGAAAAATAATTATGGTGGCGAAATTGATTACGTAATAATAGAATGAATTTCATAAAATATCAATTAATTTAATTTATAAATAATATCTCCTCAGTAACAGTATATATGAAGGAAGCAGTTTATCTCGGCATCATACAATTAAAATAATAATAGATATAATAAAAAGAAAATGTATACAATTTTCATATCCCATATCCCATATACAGTCAACTCTAAAAATGCATGTGCATTTATGGAGGGAGTGCATTTATAGAGAAAATTATAAGTTGACCATGTGTTTGGGACCAAGTTAGCATTTAAAGAGGGTGTGCACTAGGTGGTGCACTATAGAGATTGACTGTATTGCAAAATTTTCTTTACAGATATATCTCTCAAAGGAAATGTGCTGATAAATAATTTCATATTTCAGAATTGTTTCGTTTCACTGACTTCTTTGCGAAATATATTTGAATAATAATTTTATTATAAAAACATATCTGGTGGTTGAAATTTTGATTGAAGCATGTCATGCTTCAGCTACTAATAATGTTAAATTATTAATTAATGAAGAAATTAATCTAATAATATTGCATTCATTATCTCCTTTATATTATACATTTTTAACTTTATCTTTTATTAGTTAAATCTAATATAGGTTTTCTTTGACTATTACTGCTAACATTATTACTTCAATTGAATTGCTTCTTCGATATCCTCTAAATTATATTTGTATTTGTGATATAAAATTTGGAAAATAAGTATTATTTAATAATTACTTATAAAAAAGTATGCTTGTGATAGTCACCGTTGGGGAAAATGTTAGAATCAGGGAATTATGTAATTTTGCCCAGTGGTAACAAAGTTAAAAATTACTATAATTACTATCAACCGTCGTCCCGTCCATTATAAATTGTACAACATTACATATATTATACATTAATTATTTACTAATTACGAATACCTTAACTGTACGAGTTAATAAACCTTATCTATAATCCATTATTAAATAAATAACAAAAAACCAATCCACGATAATTTTATATAAATTTTAAATATTATAAACAATTAATTATACATTAATTTAATATTTAAATTGTATTACCAATAAATGAATCGGAAATGGCTACTCAAAAAGTTGAATGGAATGAGAAATTATATATTGTTTGGGATAAGTCATATCATACTCTAGACCTTAATATTCATAAAACATATACTGAGCGAGAAAAATGTCGAAAAGATTTTATTGAAAATGATTCATCTCTTACAGAAAATGAAAAGAAATTATTATTCAATGAATTAAAGGATTTATATGATGCATTAAGAATTGGTAATAATTCTATAGAAAAACAAAAATGTAACGATTGTCTAAATTGGCATCAAGCATCCCAATATTGTGAATTTTGTATTCGTAAATATTTAGAAAATAATTTTGGAAATGGGACATTTGGAAATATTGAAATTGATAAATTGATTAAAAAATCTCAACAAAAAACTGTAGCACCTTATAAAGTAATTGAATGGATTGAATATGATCAATTTGAGGATGTCGAACACCTGACAGAAGGAGGATGTGCTACCATTTACACAGCAATTTGGAAAGATGGGTCCTATGATAAATGGAATTCTGAAAGACAAATATTGGAAAGATTTGGAGGACAAAAGATTGTTTTGAAAAAATCGAATAATTCAAATAATAATAATGTTCATTGGTTTCAAGAAGTAAGTTAAATTATTATTGAATTTATTATTTTTTGTTGGTTTCAGAAATATTAATGACATATTACAAAAAATTATCAGGTGATATTAAGTTTCACACTTGATAATACTTCTACATTTCTTGCTTAATGTTATGGAATAACCAAAGATCCAAGTACTCAAGATTATATGTTTTTTTTAAATCGTTACGACAAGGATTTAAGACATTTTTTAATAGATAATTATCACTCGCTTACATTATTACAAAAATATAGTATGGTTTATAATATAGTACATAGAGATCTGCACTCAGGAAATATCTTGTATAATTCACGAGATATTCTCAGGAGGATTACTGATTTAGGATTTAGTGGGCCAGTTGACAAACCACCGCCAAATAGTATTTATGGGAATCTCCCATACATTTGCTCCCGAAGTTATCTGCGGTAAAATTTATACAACAAAATCAGATATATATAGTGTTGGCATATTAATGTGGAAGTAATAACTGGTGAAACTCCATTTGATAATTATGAACCTGATTTGGAATTAACTCTTGATATAGTCAAAGGATGTCGACCAAAGATTTATGAATATATTCCACAAGAATATGTGACTTTAATGAAACAATGTTGGGATGCTAATCCTGATAATAGACCTGTTGCATATACAATTCGGAATAAAATAATTTCATTTTTAAAGTCATTATATAATGAAGTGGATAAACAACAAAAACCAAGTATTCAATTAAAATCAAAAATCAAAAATTTCTTTAAATTAAAATCAAAAAAAAAGATAAAAATAATCAAGTAATCATAAATACGCAATTAAATAAAAATACGAAAAGCAAAATAAATAGAATACAAAATAGTAAAGTATATACATTCAATATCACAATTCAACCGAGAAATGCCACTGATGGTAAATATATCTTTTTTTCTTATCATTTTTATTTTTTATTATTTTATTATATTTAATTATATTTAATTATTTTAAATCATCATTCATTTTTATAGACAAACAACAATATTATATACATATTTAAATATTTAGCATTTGATTCTAAACAATTGGAATTTGAAATTACCGTAGGTAAAATTATTTTTATTTTTTTAATAATATTTATTCATAGAAGCTTAATGAGTTTATTTTTATGATGCAATTATAGAAATGCAACAAGAATATCTCAAATAAATCACGAGGTAATTAACATAATTCCATTGTAGTATTATTCATTACGTGATGTGTTTGTATAATTTAATTATTTTTATTTTTATTTTTTAATTTTAGATGATCAAAAATATGGAGCTGCTGGTCCTTCAAATTAAGGCTCACTTCGAAATTTATTTATTCTTATAACTTTATTTTGTCTTTAAAATTATTTTTATTTTTAAAAAAAACAGACAAAAATAATTTTTAATTTATATATTATATTTTTATATTTTTTTTGTCCTTAATAAGGACCCCTTATTAGTTATTTTATATATTTAAAATTCATGAAAACAGATTTATTTTATCAAGATATTGCTGCCACATCATGAGTATTTAAAAAAAAATATATTATCAAAGTAGAATAGAAATCATTATTTAATAAAGACAATAATAATTAATAATTAAAAAAAATTCTAAACCCACTGTTAATCTGTAAATGAAATGAAAAAATTTTTGTACGTACGCCTTTCGTTTTATTTGTTCATTTTTTTTTTTTTTTAAAAAAAAAAAGAAATAATTAAAAATAGTAATAATCTTCCTATATTTAATGTTGATTTCATTTCGAAACTTTAAAAATTAGACATATCCAGTTTAATTATTTCAGAATCAGCTAAATGAGATAGAATTGAAATCAATATACATACAATATATAAAAAATGGAATGGTGGCACGGAGAGACTAAAAAATAAAAATAATAAAGTATTACCTTACCGTTTTGAAATCTCAGAGTAACATTATTCCATTTTTCTCTTACTTGCCAGAATTTCAATTGCACATATTTTTGTCTTTTAACAAACCAACAATTATGATTAAACCCCCCTTTTTTGTACTTGTACATAAAGCTTTAGATATTCAATGATGAAAACTCGTCTTTGGTTATAAAGTTACCCTCGATCTACAATAAATAATAAAAAAAAAAGATAAACTTCAGATCTCGCTCGTTTTCACGGAAAAAAAAATCAAATAAAAATAAATTTACATTAACAGAAGTGAGAATACCATAAAGGCAATCATTATTGTCATATTTTTATTTTCTTTAGTTTTGCTCGATGTTCAAAAAGTAAAAACCCCAAATCTCAAAATAATAATCCATCTTTTGTAGAATATTTCATATTACAAATTTGTAGATCAAATGTCACATGAAGTCTGACAAAATAAATTACACATTGATCGATAGATCTATGGTTATACCTAATTATTTTTTTTTGACAGTGTGCATATAATCAAAATTCTTATATGACTTTGTATTACGGCTATCGTAGTAAATCCTTCTATAAAACAAATAACAATTTATTATTACTTAAACTAATGGAGTTTACAATGTGTTTTCATATATAAAAACCAAAATCAATTTCTGTTTCCTCCTTCCTAACCATATTATTATCTATATTATCATTTATATTGTGCTGTTTTGCAAATTGATTTACGGCTTTACGGCTTTACGTCTTACGATTTCAAATGCTGTGCCGTCTGAATTACGGCATGGAAGGTGTGAATGATGACAAATGACCTTAAAATGAACCTCAATTTAAAGTTCAAATCACTGAGAAATTAAATATTTAGTATATGTATTTTATTTTTTTTTTAAAAAAAAAATAATATAAAATAAAATAAATAAATGGGAGGAGGGGGAAAGTATCTCTCTTTAACAAAAAAAAAAGTCATTGAAACAAATTAAACGCTTTGAATAATATGTTCATTTTATATAATGTATATGGGAATAAAAAAAAATAATACTTTTACTGCACCACGTTGAATATACAAATTTCATAGTTTTAATAATTTATCATTGTTTATAAGATAAATGCTTAGGTAATAAATGCAAATAAATGTACCGATTCGTAATTATTTATTTGGTTTTCAAGGAAACATTCGATTATTTACTAATTATTTATTTTTATTTATAGTAAAAAATTTTTTCATTCTTACACGTGATAATAATAATAATTTGTTCCTGAGTCACGATTTTTATTCTTTTTTTCTTTTTTCTTTTCTCTCATAACCCTTTAAACACGCACATGATTTGATCATAACAGCTAAAGGTGAGACATATATATATATATTATTATTATTATTATGACCTATTTTAAAAGAGAAACAATAACAATAAACAATTACAAGCGATTATTAATAATAATTATTATTATTAGATTAGATTTTGAATGGTTGAGAGAAACATCAGGCCATTTCATGGCGTGATCTCCTTTTTTCATGATCGTCATAAAGCAAAAAAAAAAAAAGTCACAAACAAAGAATTTAAATAAAATATCGTATGAAAATATGTAAATTAAAAAATATCGTACGTGAAAAAAATATCGTACGATATTTTAATTAACCCAATCACAATGAATAAATATTTTGGGTAAAATGGACGATTTATTGGTTAGTGATTTGTTCTTTTAATATTTTTTTTTTGATGATTTATAATTATTTTCTATTTATGTAATTATCATTATATTCATTACCATAATATCTCATTATATCATTATGTCCAAGAAGAAATTTTTCCAAGATAATTTATATAGTCGATTGGATAAATAAATTAAATAAAATAAGCACACAGTAACCAAAATAAAATAATAAAGATCTAAATTATGTAATCAGATTATTTTATTATCTAATAAAGTATTATCGTAAAAAGTCTTTACCAATTCGCGTCAATCCAAAATAACAACATTTGTGCGCAATTGAATGTTATATTTGAATGAGATACACATTGAAATGTATACATTGAATGTTGTATTATTGAATGTTTATGGCATTCATTTCTCATTTTCTCATTTGCTTGTATTTTTTTATTTTTTTTAAAAGAAATGTTTTAAATGTAATAATTTATATTAAATATAAAAAAAGTATGATATGCCGATCAGCCAAACATTTATAAAATATATATAAATTCATTATTTTTTTTTTAAAAAAAAAATTTCAGAAAACCATTTTTTTTTTTTTGACGGAGTGTGAGAGTAAGATTTGACTAATTCTTATCTGTTCATCATTTTCATCATCACTTACCTTATAAAAGTATTGCTCTGCAAGATATCCCAATTTGTTCAACAATATAACATAAAGAAAATATAAGAAATAAATATTTAATAATATATAAGAAATTCAATATGTCAACTTCTATGTCGCAATTACATAATTTTTCAGATGAAAATACTGTACAAAATTTACCACAATTACCAACACCACCACAGACACCATCACCATCACCATCACAGACACAATTACAAACATCGCTTTCTTTTATTGATACAGATACATTTTCTATTTCAATTGAATCATTAATTAAAGCAGTTTCTTTTAATCAAAATATAAATAACATAAATTATTATAATAAAAATAAAAATAAGAAAAATAAAAATAATAATAATTATAATAATAATAATTATAATAATAATAATAATAATAAATATTATCCAAATCCAATTGCTAAAGTAGTGCGACCTTCCAAGGGTACAAAATTAATACGTATTCTCAAAAAGTCTAGGCAAACCAGAAATAAGAAAAATTGTGGGAACAATAATTCATCAATTAATATTTATGGGAAACCGTTAGAAAAATATCAAAAACAAAATAATCCTAAAAAGCTTAATATTTCGAAAAATAAATTTTGTTCAAGAAACTATTACTACTCCAGAATGAGTACTACTACTGTACCACGACTGACAAAATTCGCAGCACAAACCAATAAACAACTACAACACCACCAACAACAACAATATCGATATCTACAACAACAACAACAAAATCAATATTCAACAACGTCTTGGTGGTGGTGGAGGTGGTGGTTAAGTTATTATTCTCCACGTCTTTTAACTTTATTTCTATTAGGTTCACTCACTTCTTTTGTGATTGATCACCTACTCACTCAAAATCGTATAACCGAATATCCTGAGAACATTGCAAAATTAATTGATACAGCAGCTTGGATTCCTCCAACGTGTGGTTTATCCGCAATATTAGTTGGTACCTTATTTCCAGTAGCCGATTATTGGCTTAAAAGGAAACCTCAAGAATTTCAAAGAGAATGGAGTAACGTTGTGAGGTGTTTAGGTGGATTTATTGGAATTGCTTATGCTGCAACGGTAAATATTTAATATTTTATCATATCATCATCATTATACTACATAAATATATTATATTATAAAGATTATTAATAATTTAAAATTAATTAATTAATTAAATTTGATTTTATATTAAAAAAAAAAAAAAAATAATTAAATATAATAGAAATTACCTAATAACCATTATCAAGTTTCTTGTACATTGACACTAATCTCAATAGTTTTATGGTTTTTATTTGATCGAACATTACATGGATTCATTATGTCAGTCTTGTTTGCTTTTATTGGAACTGGTGTCATGTATACACTTATATTAAATGGAATTTATAGGTAAAAAAGATTTTATTAATGATGATGATGATGATGATGATGACGATGATATTAAAATATACATTTTATTTCATTTGTTTGTAGTATTACACATGCTGACTTTTTCGGTATACGTTCGTGGATGCCGGTATGTTATTATTATTATAATTAATTGAGAGAATAATTTATTCGTTATTTTTTTTATTTATATTTATTTATTTCATTTATTTATTTATTAATTCATTTATTTATTTATTTATTCATTTATTTATGTAATTCATTTATTAAATCATTTATCAAAAATAGTGTATTCTATATTCATCATCAATATGTTTTGGTACACTGGGAAGACAATTGATGGTCATACCGGAAGAATGGTTTGATGATGAGAAAGAATTAATGTTCAATATGGAGAAGGTTGAAAAGAGTGAAAAGTTTAATAACAACAACAATGACGACAATAACGACAATGACAGCGACTAACAAACTAACGATAATAATAACGATAATGATAATAATATCAAAAATGATAATAATAAAATAATAACAATATCAGTCAGTAGTACAATAACAATAATGAACCCCACTCCATAAAAGACCTGGAAGAATTTTGACATACTAATGATCGTTTAGAGTTAAGATTATAAAAATTATCATTTATAGTTAAGATTATAAAAATTATTGTATTTTGTATTTAGTTTTTATTATGTTATTATTTTTGAGGGAAAGAGTTTAACGAAGTTTGTGACAATTTCTTCTTCTTTTTTGATTAGATTCGATTAGATTAGATTAGATTTGATCTTTGTAAATAATGAATAAGGTCAATGGGTGGGTGGGTATGTATATATATGAAATAATCTATGTATCTGTATCAAGTATTCATTCTCTCCCCTTTTATTTTTAATTATCATCTTCTATTATGTTTATGCATCTTCTGTTATGTTTATGTATACGTTAAAAATATAGTATTATACTTTTTCATTTATTGAATATACATATGTGTATTTTATATTTGAAAAATGTAGATCATTTTGTTTGTAATATATCTTATATATATAAATATATATTTGTTATTGGGGTTTTTTTTTTAGTATAAAAGAAAGGATAATAAATAAATATTTTTTTATATATATTTTACAATCAATTCTTCTCGTCTAGTAAAAGATTAATTACAAAATAAAATAAAATAAAAAATAAATAAAGAAAGGAAAAAAAAAAATAGTCTCAATAATGATTTTTGAAATAATTAATATTATGATTATATTATTATTATATTATTATTATTTACCACCCGCCCCCCCCAAAAAAAATAATTCGAATTTTAAATTAATTAAAATAAAAAAATTTAATCTAATCAGTTTTTTTAGTGTTGGTAGGATTTTCTGGTGAAATACAAGTATCATCACTTTAAGATATAAAATAAAAAATTAAAATGCGTTAGTATAAATGGAATATACAAATAGAATATATGAATAGAATATATGAATGGAAGATATAAATAGAAAATATAAATAAAATATATAAATAGAATATATAGAGTATGTAAATAGAATATATGATATAAATGATGTAAAATTACTCACTCTTCGGTATCACTTCTAGTATCTTCGGCATTCTTTCCAGAAACAACTCTATACGCAATTCGTAAAATGAGGCAGAACCAATAAATCATAAGGATTTGTAATAAAGTTAATCCTAATAAAATAATATATTTTGTCCACCAGGTAACCCAATAACCTCTTAAAGGATCCCAAATACATTCATTATTTTCGGGTGCACATGATTCAAAATATGTGGAATACATAATCCATCCATATAAATAATGTCTCGTATAAGCCCATGTCATCATAAAAAATACAAACATCACATCTGTAACTCTTTCTGGAAATTTCATATATTTCATACTTTTCGCAAGCTACCCATTTTTTTTTTTTTTTTTTTGTGAGGTAACGGTGACAGAGAGAATTCAATGAGGTGGGTGACACGAAGAATTCAGTAAGATATTATAAAGGTGACATAAGAACAATAAGGTGACAGGGAAAAATATAAAATAATGTAGATAATGTTAAAAAATAAATCAGCAAAAATGATTATTATGTGATAAGTTATGGAAAAGGTTCGAGATCACAAATTGATTGGCTTCATTTACAAAAAAATTAAGGCCACAATACTTGTGTTTCAAACAACTTCTTTCTTTTCCCTTCCTTTCCTTTCCTTTCTTTCCCCCTCTCTCACTCTCCAGGCCACGTTATTTTTTTGATTAAATACGGTTAATTACTCACCGCAAGCCAAATATCCGAGAAATCCATCGACACAAATACGGCATTTCCAATTCGTGTCAAATTGAATAAATAACTCCCACTAATTAATAAACATGTTATTATGTGATGAGCCACCAATTCAAGAAAATCTTTTCGAGGTTTCTCAAGTTGAAGTATTAATACTAATATTTGTTGAAGCCAGAAAGCGAATTGAATGAGGTAATAAGATTTTACAAGTGGTGTAAGTAAATAATGGGGATAATCGATCCAAAAGTGCTTCGTTTCATAAAACCAACAAGGACTATCTCTCATGATTTTCTATAATAATAATATAATAATAATAATAACATTAATAAAAAAAATTAAATAAAATAAAATAAAATATATATATATAATATTTGTAACCACGTTCTTTAATAATAATAATAATAATAATAATAATAATAATAATAATAATACTTACTAAACCAATTGTACACGATATAGTACAATATATTACAACATAACCTTGTTCCATAAATCTAGTCACCCTCCTTGGTTTTCTAATACCTGCCCATATACCGAATGGTTTTAATATATATTTCATTATGAATTCTCGAGTCAAAGTGAAAATTATCACCCAAAAAGCGATGAAAGCGAAATCCCAATATCCCTTTCCATAAACTACAGATGACATCATTCCTCCATCATCATCATAATCATCCTCATCCCCAGGAATCGAATGATTATTTAATTGTATTGGATATGAAATGAATAAGAATTTCGAGAATGGATTAAATGAAGTAGGTGATACGATATATGAAAGGAAAACTGCGGATATGATCTTTAAAGGTATTTCTATTTTTAATGATGATGATGATGAAATGATTTATTTGAAATTTATTATTTTGAAATTATTTTAAAAAAAATAATTTATTTTATTCAAATTCGATTAAAAAATCATTAATCCATCATCAATTTATCATCATTTCATTGAATCCATTAAAATTATTGATAGATGAATATTGTGATGAAAAAAAAAAAAAACGTGCCGATATATATATATATATATATAAAAAAAGAAAAATAATATATATTAGATATCTCGGAAGCGGGAAAAAAAAAGAGTAATATAATGCATATATATGTATATATATGTACATAAAAAAATTTAATAAATAACTAATATTTACCAATTTGTCGTTCAATAATGTAAGAAGCAACCCTTAGCCATATTCTTTTCTTTTCAGGTAATTCATTTTCGCCCTTTTGCCACGTTGGAATTGGTGTGGAATTAGAATTATTATTCTTCTTTTTCGTCATTTTTTTTCACAAATAATATATAAAGTGAGAAAGGGATAACGATTAAAAAAATATATTATAATGAAGTACAATGATATATATCTATCTTTTTATTCTTCACCTGGGTGAAGATCAAATCTTTGCTCCTCGAGTAAGATAACTTTCATGTGATTAACAAAAGAATTTACCGGTGAAAATCATGTGTGACAAATAAAGTTTCCTAACCCCAAAACAAAACCAAGTTCGAAAAAAATAATAGGGGATTTAGTTTTTTTTTTTTTTTTTTACTGTCCCCATGTCCGCGTCCCGCGTTGTCCATATCCTAACTAGTTTATAATTACATTAAAAATCTTACAAATATATGCAAAATTCAATTTGGAATAACTTTAATTAAAGGCTTAAAAATAGATTTTAATAATAAAATTAATAAAATTAAATATTATTTACATTTTTAAAAGTAAAGTAGTTTTTGGTTCAACAGTGCCACTGAGAAATTCACCCGCGTGAAAAATAACTTTTTTCTCTTTTATTTATTATTTATTTATTTCATATTATTTATTTTTTATTTTTAATACACTAACTTTCCCGGTGGTTGGCTGAAAATAAATAAATAAATAAATAATATCCTTAAAGTTAACGCCTCTTGTTTATACCAGAAGCAAAATTATTAATTATTTGGTAATTATTTGTAGATTCAATGGCTTATCAAAAATAGGAATCTTTTTTTTTTTTTTAAAGGGAAACAAGTTTGTAACCAAGTAAACCAAGTAATTTCGGATATAACAAATCCAAGCCATGCTTGCATTGTTTTTTTTAGTTTTTATTTTTTTTGGTTGTTTGGATATATATAATGTGGCTCAATGTGTAATTTGTGTGAAACAAATTTTTGTGAAAAAAAAAACATTACATTTCAATAATCTTTATATAATAATCTTTTATTCCTGTTATATATATTGAGTGGCGAAAAAAAAAAACAAATAAATCTTTGCCGCAAACCAAATAATCTTTTCCGTAATGCACGTGAACGGTACGAACATCTGTTCTCAGATGCTAAAAAATATTTATGGCATGGTCAAAAAAAAATCACCCCAACACATCTTAATCTTCCCATTTTCGCACATAAAACTGATTTGAGGAGAATTTTTTGTGGTTTTTTTTTTTTTTTTTGTTTTTTTATTTTTTGATTTTTTGATTTTTTCAAATTTTTTTTGAATACTCTTTAATAACAAATATTTATATTGTATTTTGACATATTTTTTTTAAAATGAATCCCTAAACAATTTATTTTTAAATTTTGTTTTAACTATTTTCGGATATTTAACTTAGTTTGGATATTAATTTTTTTTCACGTTGCATATAATAACATTAAGAAAGAGAGAATAGTTAAAGAATTTTCGATAGTATTTCTAATTATATGTGTTCTATATGTATATATATATTTTTTTAAATACGTTACGTCAAGAAATGTTGACTCGATGGTTTCGACTTTGTTTCGCAATTAAGGGTGGATACTGTACAACATGGTCTATAAGAATATTTTTCATTAACCTAGTTAACCCCGTGTATCTAATGTTGCAGCATGTTAATCAATGTTCAATGCATATCATTGTTATATAATACATATCATTAATGATAAAAAATTCACTATTCAATCTTTTTATTTTTACACCACCGCCCAATTCTATCTTTTGACTTGAAAGAAGGGTAACGACAATAAAACCAATCCCGTCTTAAATAATAAGAATATTACAAGTCCAAATTAAAAAATATTTAGACAAGGAAAAAATTTACATCAATGAATAGTGCATTATATATTTACTTCTTCTATTCTATATTTAGACACCACACGATTCTTCCATTGACTGGTGAATGATTTTCACAACTATTAATTAAAATTAAAACTTTCTTTACTTTAGCACCAATGAAGTGGATTTTCTTATAACCACATAATTAGTAAATTTAGATATTTTATGCATCTCTATGTATGATTTATGCATATTTTAAGTTGTATTGGCTTCAACGTTAAGTTTCGTATGACGTTAATCAATTGAAAAAACTGGAATTTTTTTTAAATAATAATAAAAAATTAATAGTAAGAACAAATTTATTGGAATACGAATTCCCTTAAAAAGTAATCTTATAGGTTTTTTTTTGTTTTTAAAAGAAAAGAAATATAATGAATTTTACGATTCTATCCGACTATATATATATCAATTTTAAAAAAGGAAAGAGATTTTATGAGTGGTGTTGATTATCGTTAAAAAAAGTTGTTGGTGCATATATATAATGTTATTATTTATATATATTTTGATATTTTTGGTGGCACTTTTAAAATCTATAAATCGTTTTCTTCACCCCTCTTAGATAAATTTCATCTTCATTATTAATTTTTTTTTCTTTCTTTTCAATCATATTATTTTTTTTCTTCTTCATCTTATGATTATTATTTTCTTTTTCACCTTCATATTATTTTCTTCTTCTTCTTTTTATCATAGTTCCTTTATATCATAATTATATATTTTCTTTTTTAAACTACATCATAATTTCTTCTTGTTTTATTGTATATAATATAAATCTTTTTTCTTTTTCTTTGTAATAATGTCGTACTATCCGACTTTAATTAAAATATTAAACTTGGTCGCATATCTTTTCCTAGCGGTTTTTGTTACCGAACCAGTATGTTTATTTCACTAAAAAAAAAAAAAAAACAAAGATTCATTTTATTTGACATTATTTTAGTTTTTTCTCGCTATTTTTTCTCATTGTGATTACGTAATTTTTTTTTATAAAAAAAAACAGGAATTTCGATTTGAAAATCATGATATTATTATACTCCCATATTCTTATGTCTTTTATATTTGGAATTTAATTCATTGGTTATTAAGTATATTCCGTAAGTGTTTATTTATTTAAAAAAAAAAAAATTAAAAAAAATTGAAACATTAAAATAAACTAATTTTAAAAAAATATATTGTAATTTAGTTGTCTACCAATTTATTGATACTGCCAACGACATAATTGTTAAGGGAATTAGTTGGCGATTTGTTTGTGTTGCAATATTAAATGTCATATGGTTAATGCTTGTGGTAAATATTTATTTATTTATTTTAATAACTATCTATCGTATTCTTATCGTATTCTTAATCATTGTAAAAACTAATCAACATATTTCATATTTTTTTTTTCTCATTCTTTCAAAAAAATAAATAAAGGTCACCGAACGATTGGGGTTAGCATTGATTACGATTCTAATTGTAGCATATCAACTTAGTTTTATTTATCATAACTTAAAAGTTAATTATCCTCCTCAAAATCGTTTTGATGCGGTATTCATTCATCTACCATTTAATCTTTATCAACCTTGGATTTTAATAATTGTAATAATAAATACATTTGCCGCATTTCTTCCTGATAAACCTGATAAAGGAGATGAAAATCAAGATATTGAAACTTATATTATAGTTTTGGGAGTAATCAGTTTAATAATTTTAAATGTGATAACAATATTTTATCAAAGAATTTATCAAGATTTAATTGCCGCCAGTGTTATAACGATAGTTTTGTATGGAATTGCTATTCAACAAAGTGAGGTGGAAATTATTTATTGGTCCTCCATAATTCTGGCGATAATGAATACTATTGGTATTTTTTCAACTTATTTAAGAAAACGGATGCGTCAAAGAATGGAAGAAGGTGCTCCTTTATTAGGATAAAAAAAAAAAAATGAGCGAATGATTTCGGGAATTTTATTTTATTTTATTATTTTTTTTTTACATTTCTCCATGATCATTTCTCATTCACTTCTTTTCATGCACTTTTTTTTTTTTATCTCCATTTCTTTTTCACTTTTTTTTATTCACTTTCTTAATCATAAATAATAATTATTCAAACAAAATTAGGTTTTTATACTTCTCATTGAACATTTCTCTTTTCCTCTTCTTTGGTATTGTATATATATAAAAAAAAAAATTTTTTTTTCATATAGACGTTATTATAACTTTTGATTTAATTTAAAAGTCATAAAGAATTTTCTGGTATAAAACTTTATTAAAAACTTTATCAAAAACATTATTATTTACAAAATTTTATTTATTTATATATTTATATATATATATATATATATTTTGAATAGTTATTAAAAAAAAACAATTTAATGATTCATTCAAATCCCACTCAAAAAAATATTTTATTTTAGATTTTGCTTTCCAATAGTTTAGCTACTATTTTTTTTTTTTAAAAAAAAAAAAATTTTGGAAAGGTCTTCAGTGGTTTCTAAATCAAATTGTTCAAATCTAAAGTTAAATATTTAAAAATATACACCCGATATTATGTTTAATTAAATTTTTGCAAAAAAAAAAAAAAACATTTTTTAATAATTACCACGATCACGAGATTTTTATGAATTATTAATTTCAATGTTTTCAATTTCTATATTATACAATAAGCATATTAGCATATCAGATAAATAATAATAATAATAATTCATTTAATAGTAAATAAAAAGAATTTTTACCTTCATAATCTATTCTTAATTCAATTTGTTCAGAATATAAATCTAAATATTTAAATTTTGATAAACCTAAAAAAAAAAATTTAAATTTGTTAATTATAATACAATGGATTAAATTATTTTTTTCAAAAAAAAATATCAATTTGTATACGATACGAAATACAAAATCGAATTGTTTACTTTCATAAATATTATATTAATATGGATTTAGTTGGAGATTTCTTCGATAAAGATAAAAATTTAGATTGATTTGGAGTATTTACTTTATATCGTGTTAAACCTGATCGGGAAATTTTTGATTTTGAACTGTTTAGATTTAATAATCGGTTCTTGATTAAGTCCGAATTAATTCATTTCTAATTAGATAAGCATCAGGTCGATTATTCGGAATAGCATTTCAACATAATTTCATTAAAGTTGCATATTTGAACGGAATATCTTCATAAATTTTAGGTAGACGTCCATTAATTATTGCAAGAGCCAAATCACGATCAGAATGGTATTCATAATCACTAAAGGGAGTCTCACCACCAGTAATCACTTCCCACATTATAATACCTAGACTATACACATCTGATTTTGTTGTATAATCTTTTTTATTTCATATAAGTTCAGGTGAAGTGTATCGAAGATTTCCATAGACACTATTTAATGGTTTATTAACTGATCCACTAAATCCTAAATCACTAATATACCAAGAAGAAATTGATGCTGAATAAAGAATATTTCCGGAGTGAAAATCTCTATGTATAATATATTTTCTATTAATGTTATTGAAGTTGTTTGCAATCAAATAAATAATTTTATATTTTTCTAATAACATAAGTGATTGGCGATTATATTCTAAAAAATGTAATTTACAACTAACGCATATTCTTGGGTGGTTGGATCCCGTAACATTTAACAAGAAATGCTGAAGTTTTATCAAGTGTGAAACTTAATGTTACCTATCAATTTTTTATATAATCAATATTTCTGAACTATTTTAAACAGAATGTAATAATAAATTTAACTTACTTCTTGAAACCAATGCACATTATTATTATTTGAGTTATTCAACCTTTTCAAAGCAATCTTATGTCTTCTAGCTCTTTCCAATGTCTGTTTTTCAAAATTCCATTTCTCATAGGACCCATATTTCCAAATTGCTGAATAAATGGTATTGCATCCTCCATTTGCTAGATGTCTGATATTCACAAATTGATTATATTCAATCTATTCAATTACGCCATTAGGCGCTATGGTTTTTTGCTGAGATTCTTGAATTAATTTATCAATTTCATTATTTCCAGATTTCCAATTTTTAAAATTATTTTACAAATATTTACAAATACAAAGTTCACATTATCGGGTTGCTTGATGCCAATTCTGACAATTGTTACATGGTTTTTCTTTTTCTCAGAATTACTAATTCTAAGTTCGATGATTTCCGCAGTTCAAAAAGTAAAAAATTCTTTTCATTCAATTTTAATCATTTTTTTTTTCGATATTCTTCCTGATCAGTAATTATTCGATAAATATTAATATCACAAGTAAAGAGCATCTTATCCCAAATACTTTTTAATTTCACATTCCATCTAATTTCTTGAGTAGTCATTTATTATTTAATTTAAAGTTTAATATTATTTAATAAATAAATTAATAATTAATATAATTTATTGGTAAATAATAATAATTTATTTAAAATAAAAAATACAATATAAAACTAACCGTGGATATATGTGCAAAAAATTTAAAAATTTGAAAATTTGACGAGTACGTTAAAAATCCGAGTGCAATATTATACAATTTATAAGATTTTTTAACGAGCAATTATAATATTCTAATAGCAGGGGACGGGAAGATTCGCAAGGTTTGATACGAAAACTTTCTACACCTGTCAAAGGGGGAGGGTCAACGATAAAATATTATCTATTTATATAGTTGAAAATATTCACGGAATGAAATAAAAGAATTTCCAGAGAATTTCCATATAACTTTGTGGGATCCCATCATTACTTCATTAATTAGCTGAAAATGTTCACAGAATAATATAACTTTGTATTAAATCATTCTTATAATTATTATGTAATAATGCAATACCCTACAGTACAGCCATATGCGTTGTTCATTCTTCATTAATTAAAAATAATACGAATTGAAAATATTCACAGAATAAAAATAAAATAATTTCCAGAAAATTTCCATATAACTTTGTGGAAAACTATTTTTATTACTTTAAATAAGAAACAATTACTATTATTATTCATCTATCGAATGTAATAATGTAATGGTCTACAACCGTATGCATTGCTCATTGATCATACCATTAATTCATCTCATTCTTATACCTTTTCGAGTAATATGCATACATTCACCGATAATAAAAATTGATTTTAAGGTGATGTAATTATAGATTTTGGGGTGAGAATTTTACCGGTGAGGAATCTTAAAAATATTACATATCAGTTATATAGAGCTGTATTGTAAAATTTTTCTTTACGGATATATTTTACTCAAAAGGATTAAGAAATGCTGATTGAAGTCATGCTTCAGCTACTAATAATGCAAAAATTATTATTGAATGATATATTAATCTAACAATATTTGCATTCATATCTTCTTTATATTATATTCATTCATTATTTTAATTTTATCTCTTATTAGTTAGATCGAGTATAGGCTTCTTTCGACCATTACCACTAATATTATTACTTCAATTCGAATTTCTTCTTCGATATCCTTTAAATTATATTTGTGGTATAAAATTACCTACATTTAGACAATTGATTAATAATAACTCTTTATTTGTAAATATTCATATGCATGTAAAATATTTGATAGAATTATATTTAAAATAAATTTAGTTGTGACACAGAAGTATCAAAGATAGTAACGAGGACAATGAAAATATTTTTTAGGACGAAAATTTTTGCTATATAAATAGCCTATATGCCGCAGCATGTAGGATAGGTAGCAAATTAAAATTTAAGTATTTAAAATATTTTACTATATTCTTAAAATATTATGATTATTCGTTTAATTCTTACTCTCTAACTTTATCTATTATGCGTCCCGTTTATTTTAACAACTCATATGGTTAAAGTACTCGTCAATTTTATAATTAGTAAAATAATTAAAGTCAATTTAAATAATAAACCTTATCTATAATCTGTTATTAAATAAATAGAAAAACCCTATCACGGTAATTTAGACTAAATTTTAATATTATTAAACAATAAATTATGCATTAATTAATATTTAAATTATATAAACTTTAAATTAAATAGGAAATGGCTACACAAAAAATTGAATGGAATGAGAAATTAATAAGTTTTCGGGATAAAGCATATTATTCTCTAGACACCAGTATTCATAAAACAATTACTGAGCGAGAGAAATATCTAAAAGATTTTATTGGAAATGATTCATCTCTCACCGATGGTAAATATATTTTATATTTTTTCCTTATTTGGTTTTATTAATTTATTAATTATTTCATTATTTATTTAA
>CAJVPK010000845.1:0-20448 GCA_910592015.1 Diversispora eburnea | reverse complement strand
TTTCGGAATTCAATTTCGGGGTCATTTTAAATTAATCGGGGTCGGGTTTTGGATTTTTAATTTTGGGGGCATGTATATCTTTGACATATGATATCGAAAAAAATATATATCCAAAATGCTATAGTCTTTTACAGAATTTATTATATATAGTTATAGTAGAAAACTATAGTAAAATATGTATACCTAAAATATTATAGTCTTTTGCAGAATATATATATAAGAAAAATGGCAGAAGATCATAACAAAAATATGTGATCAGGTAACATCAGATTTATTCATAGTAAAAAATTAAGTTACATATCCATCCTCTCATATATATATTCAAAGTTAAATTATCTATCTTTATATATAACTTTTTCTAAAACTAAAAATTCAGCAAGATATATTGATATACTTATGCCAAAATATGTGTCTTTGTCACTAGCTTATTTAGATTTGCTCTGGGTCAACTTTTCCAATTTTTTCTGATTCTTTATTTTTTTTGCTAATAATGATTTCAAGATCAATACTTGTCAGCATAGATTATACACCTACCAAATTTAGATGATATCAATTTTTCACACTCTTTATATGGTACATGGATAGGAGAATTTCAATAATTCTGACAGCCTTCAACTCTATAACAATATTGATTATATACTTTTCCAGTTCTAAGAATATGTAGACAATGATAAAATCCTATAACTTTATATCTCTTGTTATATACTTCTTCATCACCAAAGAGACAAATTATCATATCTATGCTAAATTCTTTAATAATATATATATTATATAAACTGTAAAATTTAATAAAGAAATTTATTCTATTAGGACAAATTATCAAATATGTATATAACCTATCACTGGTCAAAAATTAATAAATCATACACATATCAAATACTCGATATGTGCATGGTACGTTCTTAATATCGGATGTATATTGGATATCCGATAGGTATAAAAAATATTTTTTTACACTTATCGAGTACCTGATATATATATAAAATATTTTCTACACCTATCGGATACCTGATATACACTTGATATTAGGGATGTACCATGCACATATCGGGTATCCAATATGTGTATGATTTATCAATTTTCAATCAGTGTATTATCCTAGAATATAATTAAAATGGATTTGTTCGTGTCCTAATAAAAAATTTATTCTGGTTTCATCTTAGTAAAAAAAAATTAACTAGGATAAATTTTTTTTACTTAGATACAATTTGTTATCATTAATCAATAGCAATTACACAATATAGGTTGCATGCATATTTGATAACATACTATATAGTATACTTGATAACCTATTATATAACATATTTGATGTGATAAAACTGAACCATAAATCAAAAAAAATATGTCATTACTTTACAGGTCATGACATATAAATAATGATATCGAATTTGGGGGTTCTAAAAGAATTAGGAATTGTTGTAAGAGGAGCACAAGGAGTTTTGAAAGTTATGGTCACTTATCTCTAATATTAATCTTACGTAGCAAATGCGATTTGAGCATCAGCCATATTGTCTAGGGAATAGGTCATGACCATTTATCTTCAGTATCTATTTTATGTAACAAACATGATTTAAGCATTATACAAAATGATTACTCATTTTTGACACAGCAAAATTGAATCATGCATCATTTATCTGATGTAACAAAACTGAATCATGTATCATCCTGAAATATCATAACCTATATTAAGTAATCATCCTGAGGTGCCATAACATAATTATATTATAACATCTCAAGTTGACCACTAATTTTGAAAGATTACAAGATTACAAATATTCTCTAATCAGTTTTGAATTTATAGATGTCAAGAAAATATAGTGAAGACCTATGTTAACAAGTAGTTTATTTAGATAGTGAAAATTATAATGAACAAGAAATTTTCAAAACTTTATCAATTAATAAATCTACTGTAAATCATATTCTTAAAACATTTGCAAAATGGGATTGTGTAACAAATTCTTTCAAAGAAATACCTGATGTAAAAAGAAATCAATAAGAAAAGAATTTCAAATACTTTAACAACTTGTAAAAGAAAAGGTTGACTGGTATTTAAATGAACTTTTAGCAGAAATGGAAAATCAAACTGGAAAGTTTATATTTGTATCAGTACTATGGCATTCTTTATAATACTGTGGTATAACTTATAAAAAGGTTTGATTATTATTAGATTTCTATTTTTATATTGTAAAAATTATAATGTTTCTTTAACAATATTTTTTTTTAAAGTTACAAAAAACTGTTCATGAAAGAAATAAAATAGTTCATAGTAATTTTATAGTAATTATTGGAAATAATTATATATCTGAACAATTGATTTTTTTTAATGAAAGTACTAAAGATGAATATACACTTTCACATCTTTATAGATACTCTCCTACTTATACATGTGCAAAAAAAAATATAGTTTTAGTTTGTGAAAAGTGATATACTATTCTTTCTGTACTTACATTAGATAGATTTATAGCTTTAGATATTATAGAAAGAAGTTGTGATAAAAATGATTTACAAATTTTGTTCTTTCACAAGTAGTAAGTAATTATTTTATAGATATTTATTTTTTTTTCTTGGGAATTGATTCTGTATTGATAAAATATTTTAATATAATATTTATTATTAGCTTCCTTTGATGAATCATTATCCAGAAAAGAATAGTGTAATTGTTCTTGATAATACAAAAATTCATCATGATAAAAGTTTAATTGAAACTATTAAAGAAATGGAATGTTATATTGTTTATCTTCCATCTTATTCCCCTGATTTTAACCTTATAGAAACTGCATTTGGTACTGTTAAAGTTGGATAAAATGAAATTGAAATTTTATGAATGCACATAATAATTCAATACATGCTTTAATAATCGCATGTGCTCAAATTACATTCAAAATGACTACAAATTATTTTAAAAGTTCAATATTTTTAAAAAATAAATAAAATCAATAAAGAAAATATATTTTGTAGATTTTAAAGATTCAATATATTTTTTTAACAAAAAATAAATAAATAATATAAAACTTTATTATAATTTTTCATATTATATAAAAAAATCTCAATAACCTGTGATCTAGTTTTTGTGATCTATTTTTAGATTCCCCTTATTTGTATGAACATTTTAGTAGTTGTTTCATCAAAATTGGACTGCTCTACACAAAGTTAATATTTATTATTTGGTATTTATTAGTAGATAAAATTTTATTCTAATTTTTCATGTTTTTTTGTTGAGATTTCATTAACCTGTAATCCAATTTTTGTGAAATATAGCTCATTAGATTTATCTCATTGAGGTGAACATTTTAATAGTTGTTTCATCAAAATTGGACTCTTTACAAAAAGTTATTAATCAAAAAATTAAAGAAATTTTTTATAATAATTGTAATTCAGGTATAATATCACAATTTGCAAATCATGATTACATATACTATTTTTATAAATAATAAAATAAAATATATTTTGTAAATTTTAAAGATTTAATATATTTTTTTAAAAATAAATAAATAAATCAAATAAATTATATTTTGTAATCAAATACATTTTTATTAACAATGATATTAACATATATAAAATATTGAATAACATTTATAAACTAATATTTATTAGCAGATTGTTTAATATTTTTTCTCCAACCTATTTTATTAACTCTTATAGAAATTAATTTTTCATCTGTTAAATTTTTAATAGTATTTACAATTATATTTTCTTCTAAAAATGAATTTTCTAATGACTTGTAAATTCTATTACTATTATGTATATTATCTAATTCTGATAGAAATTCACCAATAGTTGGACATTTAAAAGATGATTCAGAAAGGTTAGAAACTGATTTTTCAAATGGAGAACAAAAATTGATACCAGGAAATGAAAAAGGAAAGGAAAAATCTATTGGGATATTGTAGTAGAACCAGAAATAGCAGGAATAGAAATATTATTAGAAGGTATTGATTTTTTGAAGTAACTGGCTTTGCATGAATTGTTTCAAAAGCAGGATAAGAAGGAGATATATCAATTGTTGTCATTTCTCATATCTAATTTATAAAATTATAATAAAGGTTAAATATAAAATATAAAAAATTAAAATTAAAATAATATAATAAATAATAAACAATCATACAATATCCTGAGCTCACAATGTTAATCATGCTAGTGTCAATTGAAGGTGTTTATTATTTTTAATATAACAAGGGGTATTATGAATATTACATTGATATTTGTTTCTAATTTCTGTAAGTATTGTACTTGTTCAAGTTCTGTTTCATTTAACTGAGATTCTTTTAATACATGAGATTTTTTAGATTTTTTCTTGAATGTTTTTCTTGAACTTCTTCATCTAAACTACTTATTTCATTATTTTTATCTGTCCATTAATAATAAAATAAATAATTTACAAAATAAAATAAGATAATATAATCATAATATTTCAAGAAAAAAAATTAATAATATATTCTAAAATAAATTTACTCACTAATGTAACTCTCTTATGATTATGTTCTAAATTATTTGATTTTACATTAATATTTATATAAATTATCATATGTTGTGATTTAGATAAGCCCTTATATTTTTCAATAAAAACAACAAAGTTATCCTTATCATCTAAAGCCATTACTTGTCTACAACCATTTACTTTATATGTAGTAATATAATCATCTTTTCTAATTATATTTCCCATATTTTTGTTTATATAATCTAATAAATCTTCATAAAATAATGTAGAAGTTTGTAGATCAAGCTTTATCCATTTTCTTGATGAAACTTCATTATTTTTTTTGACAATAACTTGAGTATTAACTTGTATTAGATTTGTTAGATTTTAATTATCTTGAGTTTTTTTTTTGTTTTTTTATTTTTAGAACATTCATACTTTGAATTACAAGCAGAACAAAAACTAATATCAAATTCCATAGTAAAATCTAAATCATACTCAAATTTTTCACCTGCCTCTTTAAGAAAAGTAAGTTGTGTTGAAAGTAATGTATTTGAAATACAACAGTTATATATTTGATAACCTAGATCAGTCAACATTTGCATCAGAACGTGAAGGTTTTTTAGTTATATTACGATTGCAAGTTTCTTGTAATAAATCTATAAAACAATATAAACATTTTTGACAATTGAAACAGTACCAATTTGGTAAAAAGAAGACATAGATCACATTGTGAAATATAAAGATCACAGATCAAAAAACTATCATATTCTTATTGGTTAAAAAAATCACATGCTTGTTTTCTGTTTTTGCTATATTTATTTATTTTGATCACTTGATTGGCTGATTGGACTATTTCGAAAATAGCAATAAACAATCAAAAAAAAATATTTGAATAATAAAATTTGACAGCATATATAAAATTTAAAAATGTTCATAATAATAATAATATACAATAATATATACAGATTTTTGATAATCAGATTTAAATAAGAATATTTATCTATTTATTTATAAAATAACGTATAAATATAGAATTTGTTAACTTTTTTAAATTAAATTAAAATCAAATTAAACATATATTCATTCATTACTAAATTTTGAAAATGATGACAAAAAAAGTGGTAATGATAAAAGTAAGATAAATTAAAATCTGATTATCTTTTTTTATGTTACGTTAACTGATTTCTTTTATAATAATGGCAAAATAAAATCGGTGCCAAAAAAAAATACCATGAACCAAAAAAATTTCAGTTTGGTTTTGGTTTTCCGTTCGTTTCGAATAAAGAAGCTGAAACCAAACTGAACTAAATGGAAATCTTTCAATTTGAATTTTAATGAACCAAAACTGGAACCGGCTATTCGGATTTGGTTCAACTGAATGGTTAGGAGCTTTAGCCATAATCATAGAATAAATAATTACCTTTGCATCATTAGATTATTATTGTTATTGTTATGATTATTATTGTAATTATTATGATTATTTATTATTATTTATTATAAAGAGAATACAAAGAACAATAATTCATCTATTTACCTTTTTTACAGGACAACCTTTAGCATTTTTTCTTTTTCTTAAATCAATTTACGTAATGTCATATCTGGATGATTAAGAATACAAATAATAATTAAGTAATGTAATTAGGTCTTATTAAATATACACTAATGACGACATAAATAACATAATGATGTGATATATAAAAGATGATGCCTATTACTTAACATGCTAATTTTAAAGCTTGAAAATATGATAATAAAGTTCCAAACTTTCTTAATAATTTATTATTTTCAATGATTCATTCTAATTGTTGTTTTGTTGATCTCCAAATTTTCCTAATTAATAACATTATCATTAATTATTATTACAAATTATCTCTGCAATGTTTATTATAATTAATTAATATATAAAAGTTTCCTCTAGGAAGAAAATGCTAAAAAATTATTTTTTAATTCAATTCAATTATTTATTTTTTATTAATTAATTGAATAAATCAGGAAATTATTACGATACATTATATACCCATAAATAATACATAATATTAAATATATAACTATAAAATTCACCAATTTCTTTATAAACATTATCATTTCACTATTGTCATAGGTAAATGTAGATTTCTTTTTTGTTATTTGAAATATTAAATTTATTTAATTAATTAATGTGATGATAATTAAATTAATGTAATGTATCTTTCGCTTATGAGGAACTTGCTTCACTCGTTTTTGTTTTTTCAGTTGATCTAAAGTTAACGAATCATTAGTTATTGTTTCTCTGTTGTAGTTGTAGTCGAGTTGTATTGGTTGCGATTGTGAAGCAGTTGTTGTTGAAGAATCTCCAATCTCATTATTAGTCTTTTTTTCTTTACTTTCAAAAAAATTATATACTTATGTATCAAAAATTTCAGATTGTTAATTGCAAAAAAAATTATTTGTAATTTTGATGCAATTTTTTTCAATAACTAAAATAATTTTTCTTGAGAAAATGTAAATTCTCATTTTAGAAACCAAGAGAAAACCAAAGAAATTGATATTATTTCCTTTTATTCATTATTTAACATGTAATTGAAGGTGTTTTAATAATTAGGATTTTATAGGAATCGAGAGATTAATAAAAAGTATGTATATAACGGATAATAGGTTTAAAATCGTCACTACGCTAAAAGCTTTAAAATTACTTATGGTATATATCCCTTAGGATATTATCTTTACTAGTTATTACGATATATAATTACTCATTTACTTTTTGCTGACATGAAATTTTACTTGTAAAAATTCAACATAATTTACAAATGTAATGAAATAAATATTAATTATTCCAAAATTTGTTTGTATTTGTTATCGGAATTTTTCTTTATGCAAGCAAGCGTCTCTTCAATAAATTTTTAATCTAACTTAGCTTTAATTCTTTTTTGCAAATAAAAAAATTAATTCTTTATTGATATTTTCGAAGAATTTCAAAACTGCAAAACTTATATTAGAATATTTAGCATTTGTTGGCTTTCCGAAATCCCAGGCGCAATGAAGTCTTGTATTGGCATATCCCTCTGAAAACTATATTGTGATTTCAGTGAAATACTACATATAGTAAAAAGCTAATTTACATATCAAAATAAAAATCTCGTCTTCTCTTGAATAATGAATCAGGAAAACTGAAAAGAACAGTTAGATGAAAATATAAAATTATCATATTTTTTGTACATGTATAACTGATTCTCAAAATTATAATATTGAAATTTATGACAAAAGGTCAATATTGGATACTAGGATAACTTTAATTATAATTTTAATAAAAAGAAGAACATTGTCAAATCATAATAATTCTCAAAATATTCTTTTTGGTGTTCTTTTCACATTCAGATGGTATACCAAATTTTATAATGATGAAAAAAGAACTTTATGAAATCAAAATAATAATTTTATGGATACTAGAAAATTCTTAAAATGTTAAATAAAAGTATTTAAAATATGAACAAAAGAACAAAGCCATAAAATTATGATTTATTTATTATGCTGAACAAATAGTCGTTAAAAGATTTGTATTCAAAACTATAGGTCCACAAAATTGGTTCTCTCTTGTCTTTATAATAATCTGTACTGCATTTAAAAATATAATACAGAATTACCTCTACAGTCAATTCAATATCATAACTCAACGTTTCAACATATAACTCAATTATTACCTTAAAATAATCAATAATTTTTTTTAAATCAAGATATTGAAAAATAAATTTACAATTATGAAACAATTAATTACATAGAGGAGTTTGCTAAAACTAATTTAATAATTTACGGCACAGCCCAATAAAAATAATAAAATATTAAAAATATTGAAAATAATAAAATCATTTAATTCCACATTTTATTTATTTGAAAAAAAAAGAGATAAACGAAATCTGGAAATTCTAATTTACTTAACCTAAATAACTTCGGTTATTATTCATACAGTATTTTAACAGTTAAATTATAATTACGTGTGTAGAATTTATTTTTTAAAAAATTTTTATTAAAATGATTAATGTAATAAAATAAAATAAATATTTTTGACGATTTTTCAATATAAAATATTTCTATAATAACCTTTGAATATTTAAAAATTATATCAATATAACTATATTTAATTATACCATTTGTGCGAAAAGGCAGAAATGATCGACGCTTACTATAGGAACTATTATGCATATCTGATTTGTGTTGCAAAACTAAAAATGAGTTCATAGAATGCAATTTTTGGAAAGTATTCCCCCGAACAACCATTTTTATGTTTTTCAATAAATATATTTTTTTACCAGAGAATTAAATAGCGAGTTCATAAATTTACGCAATTTCCTCTTTAGGATTTTAAAGTCTCGATTTCAGATAAATTATCATTTTTTGTTACTAGAAATAATTCGAAGTAATGTCAAGAAAAAAAGATTTGCTCGAAAATGCTCTAAAAAATCGATTTATTACGCCATTTGATTATAACACATTTGAAGAATTTGTTCCTATTGGGCGAGGAGGATTCGGTCAAGTCATGCGCGCTTATTCGAAAAGTTTAGAAAAATATGTTGCATTAAAAAGTTTATTTAGACATAATAATGATAATGATAATAAATTTGCTGAATTTGTGAACGAGGTAAATGATAATTTCATTAATTAAAATATTTGAGAATGAAAATTTAAATATATTTATATTTTGTTTTGGGAACCACTAGCTACAAAATATTAATATGGTAAACCATCATGATAATATAATTAATTTTTTCGGAATTAGTAAAGGTAAAATAATTTATTATTTATTTATTTATTATTTATTCTATATTAATAAATAAAAATTTTTTTAGATCCCTTTGAAGAAACATATTACCTAGTGTTACAATATGCGAAAGATGGTGACTTAAAAGCTTATTTACAAAATAATTTTGAAAACCTTAATTGGCAAATTAAAATTAATATGGCTAAAGATATCGCAAGGGGTTTAAGTTTTATTCATAAAAAAAATATTGTTCATAGAGATTTAGTGAGTATATAAATATATGGTAATTTATATTATAGGTTTTGTATACCCAAATTCACTTTTTTTTTTTTTTTTTAATAGCATTCAAAGAATATTTTGGTTCATGAAAAAAGATTATTGATAACGGATTTAGGATTATCTCGTTCATTGGATACCAGTTCAAATTCTCTTATAGGTGGAACGTTTGCATATACAGATCCTAGATATTTAAAAAATATAGGATATTATAAGAGAAATAAAGAGTCAGACGTATACAGTTTAGGAGTTCTTTTTTGGGAATTATCAAGCGGAAGACCTCCGTTTAAAAATTTCGCAAAAGAAGATGTATATAAAAAAGTTACTTCCGGTGAAAGAGAAACACCTATTGATGGAACACCCACGGATTATATCAACATTTATTCAAATGCGTGGGATGATGATCCAATTCAAAGAAAATCTATAGAAGATATTCGTAAATCCCTTGAAAAAATTCAGTTTGAAAATCTTTTCTATGTGTCTAATAAAAATATTCAATCTAATGCTTCTATTGAAAACATTGAACCACTCGTGGAAGTGTATAATATATATAGTCAAGATTTGGTATCAAATGTATCAAATGAAGAAAGCGATCAAACATCATTTAATTTAAAATATGGAGGTATTTCTTTATTTCAATAAATTTGATATCTCTTTATTAATCAAGTAGATAAAATGTAAATAATTCAAATCGAAATTAATTTATAAAATACTTGTAATTCTCTTGAAATTTTTTTTATTAAAAAAAATATTAATCTTACCAACGATCATGTGTTAAATGAAGCAAATGATCAAACTCTAATTGATCAGGAAATCACAGGTATTTTTTTTTTTTAATTATAGCGATAGTAATTATTAATTATTTTAAATTATTAATATAAATAATATTTATTTTAAATTATTAATCAATTTATTATTTTGAATTATTTAAAGGTATAGATAATTAAGTATCCACGAAAATAATTCGAATATTTCAAATATTTAATAATTGAAACTATTTAATATATATTCTCTGTTAAAATTTTAAACAAAAATAATTGTTTAACCAATAGAGTAAGTGAGGGCAATTACAGTGCTTTAAATCCGAAACAAAATTTGAGATTAATTCAATTCAAATAATATTACTTATATATATTGTTTTCTTCAGGGCGTAAGTATTGAAATTTATAATCGCACAGGATCTAAATTTCAAGCTAATTCAACTTCAATAATATTTCATAACCAATTATCTATAAATTATATTTACAGGAAGTAAGTGCCTTGGATTTATTATAATTATTAAAATTAAAAATTAAAAAAACCAATATATTAAATAACACTTCTATAATTAATTATTGCATATTTATAGGGGGTGAATATTTAAATTAATAATCATTAAAATCGAAAATTTTTAATTTAATTTCGACATCAATTAATGTTTCTCTAACCAACTATCAATAAATTGTATTAATATAAATTATAATTAAGGTTGTAAGTATTTAAGTCCACAATCAATAAAATCAAATTCAAAGCTAATTTATTTTAAACAAACATTTCTCTAATTAATTATAATTCAATTTAATGTTTAAGGGCGTAAGTATTTAGATTCATAATAATAATTATACTTTGGAAAATTTTTCAATAATCAATTTTCTATCAATTGATGATATTTACATAATGTTTATAGGGAGTAAGTATTTAATTTAAAAATTTCAAGACAATTAAGACTTAATTAAATAATTAATTATTAATTGCATACAAATTATATTTAGTATGTAAGTAATTAGATTTATTATGAAAACTTTTAACCTAATTTAAAATTAAGTACGTAATAATTCTCAAATTGATTATCCATCATTTTTTATCACGAATATAATAAATATAATAGGAAGTGAGTATTTATAATCATAGTTATTAAAGTCAAAATTTTAAATAAATAGTTGACTACAAATAATACTTTTCTAATCAATTAATTCTTAATTTATATTTACAATATTTACAGAAAGTGAGTATATTATTTGATATTAATTGATATTATTTGATATTATTTGATATTATTTGATATTATTTGATATTATTTGATATTATTCGATATTATTCGATATTATTTAAATCAAAATTAAATAATATCTTTAAATGATTATTAATTAATTAATTAACAATCACATTATATTACAGCGAGTGAGTATTTCGATTCTTCATTACTATTAAAATCAATATTTTTAAGTTATTCAAATTTAAATAACACTTTTCTAATCATTTATCAAATTCATTCACATGCACAAATTATAGGCTGTAAGTATTTAGATCTATAATTGTAAAAATCAAATTTATAGTTAATTCAATATTAAATAATTCTTTTACTCTAATTAATTATAAATCAATTGAATTTGAATATTTAATAATTAGTTGGTAATTATTTAAATTCATGATTATTTTAATTATAATTTCAAGTTAATAATACTTCTCTAACTTCTCTATCAATTATCTAATTAATTTAAATATATCAGGAAGTGAGTATCTTAATCATTAAATCGAATAATTTTGAGTTTAACTTAACACTTTTCTAATCAATTTATCAATAAATTATATTTGTATTATATTTTTTTCAGGGGGTGAGTATTTAGATTCATAATTATTAAGATTAGATTAATTTAAGACAAATTATACATTATTAAAGAATTTCGTGCGTTTATATTACAGGATGTGAGTATAATTATTAATATCAGAGATTCAATATCAAATGACACTTTTTTCTAATCAATTTTTAATAATTTTTCATATCCACATTAAATAATTTTAGTTGGTAAGTATTTGGTTTTATATTCATTAGGATTAAGGTTTCAAGATAATTAATTCATATAAACTTTTCTATTAATTAAAATGCTTACAGGGCGTGAGTATTTAGATTCTTAAATCATAACATAAAATCAAAATTACGACATTAAACAAAAATTTCTTAATGCGTTGTATTACATTATATATATTACATGATATTACATAATGTTACATAATATTACAGGAAGTAAGTATTTAAATTCAAATTTCAAGTTAATAATTTATTATAACTTTTTATCTAATCAATTATCTATCTATTTCATACACGTATTAGCGAGTGAGTATTTTAGATTAGCTTTACAGTCATCAAAATTAAAATTTCAAGTTAATTCAACATCAAATAATCAATTCTATATTAAATGCATTTCATATATATTACAGGAAGTGAGTATTTAATTAATAATCATTAAGATCAAAGTTTCAATAATATTTCTTTGATCAATTACTGGTTAATTTAAATATGCATTAAATAATTTATCAATTAAATTATTAAATGAATTAGTTGGTAAATATTTAGATTCATTATTATTGTTATTATTATTATAAAAAATTGAAGCTTCAAACTAATTTTAAAATTTAAAATTTCTCAAATAATTTTATAATACATAAAATTACAGGGAGTGAGTATTTAGATTCATAATCATTAAAGTCAAAATTTCAAGTTAAACCAATATCAAATAACACTTTTTTAATCGATTATCAATAAATCACATGTGTATTGTATTTAAAGAAAGTGAGTATTTAAATTATTAAATTATTAAAATCGAAATTTTCAAATTAAATAATATGTCACTAATCTATCAATTGAATCTTTACGCATTTACAGAGCGTAAGTATTGAATAGTATTTGGAAATTATAATCGTCAAATTCAAAGTTTCAATCTAATTGACTTCATATAATTCTTCTTTAATCAATTACAGAAAGTAAGTATTTAGATTCATAACCGTTAAAATCAAGATTTAACATCAATAACACTTCTTTAATTATTTATTTATTTTGTAAATCAATTACATATACATATTATATTACAGAATGTGGGTATTTAAATTATAATCATTAAAATCAAATTTCAAGTTAATTCAAAGTTAAATAATATTCCTAAATAATTAATTATTTAATTTCATATTTACAGGGTGTAAGTATTTATTGTTAAGATCAAATTTTAACTTTTTAACTCCAATGACACTTCTAATCAATTATAATTAATTATATACAACTATAAATTTGAAGGGCGTAAGTATTCAGATTAAATTGAAATTGATTTTAACATTTCTCTAATCAATTAATAACAAATTTTATGCATATTATAATTATATTATATATTTATGTTTTAGGTTGTGAGTATATTTATTATGATCAAAGTTTCAACTAATTCAACTCTATCACTAAATAACACACAATTATAATCAATTATAATCAATTGCATGTGAATTATATTTACAGGGAGTAAGTATTTCGATTCATAATTATTAAAATCAAAAATTTCAAGTTAATTTACACAAATAACAATATATATTTATATATATATTATATTTATACTTTATCTATTACAATTTATTACAGAATGTGAGTGTTTAGATTCATCATCATCATTAAGTTCCAAGTTCTAGGGTTTTAAGCAATTAATATTAAATAATATTTTCCTAATCAATTTTCAATAAAATTATTTATACATATTAAATAATTAGTTTGTGAGTATTGGATTTTTTAATCTTTATAATTAAAATTCCAAGACAATAAACCTTTTTTTAATTTATCAATTGTATAATTGTATACTTGCAGGGAGTAAGTATTTAGATTCTTAATTATAAAAATCAAAGATTCAAGCTAATTTAATTTCAATAAATTTCAATGGTAATGCTCTAATCAATTGCATATACACATTGTATTACAGAAAGTAAGTATTAAATTCATAATCATTAAGATAAAGGTCTAATTTCAATAATAATAATAATAATTATTATTATTATTATTATTATGTCTTATCATTCCCCCCCCCCCCACATTTACAGAGAGTAAATATTTAGATTCATTATCCTTTTAAGATTTAATTAATTAACATGTGCACATTGTACACTGGGTATGTGAGTATTGGATTTATAATTTTAAGACAAAATTTTAATCAACTTCAATAATATTTATTTATCAATCTTCACTTGATTACATTATTATATTACAGGGAGTAAGTATTTGAATTCATTATCATTACTATCAAAGTATCAACTTAAAATAACACTTTTCTAATCAATTATAAATTAATTGAAGTAATTCCGAAATTTCACCTTAATCGAATCGTACTCTGAAGGACTTGTTATAAATTCATCCATCTTTATTTTACTGGACTGGTACCCACTGTATTACATTTTATGAAATTTTTGTTATAGGTTTAAAATGCTATAATTTAAATTACTTGATCAATCTATCTTTCCTTGTGTTTTAAATATTTTTTTTTTTTTTAGAAATCATTTTATACTATTTATACAAGTTGTTATATTTTAAGATAAAACATAAATAAACTTGAAATTATCAGCTAATTTATACTACAATTCTATTTCTTTCAAACCGATTTACAATCACGAATTGTATTTATCCAATTCTTTGCTTTATAACTATTATAACTAAACTAATGATTGCAATTGTGTATTTATATATTATTTTCATTTAAAATCATAAACTCAGATAAGAAATAAAATAAAAAAACTCAACAAATATAATAATTTTTTATATTTATAATTTTTGAATTCATACTCTTTATTCTTTATTTTTGCAATCTTAGAAAACCTTTAAGTAAAGATATTTTTGGATTTCTTTAATAAATACAATATACTTTTCCATTAAAAAAAATAAAATTTTTCGCTATAAAAATTTTTAAAATCTAACATTCTTCAAAAAAAAAAATATAAATTTTTTACGGTCTAACACTTGCTTCAAAAAAAAAGAGATAGCAAACCATATTCACGGTTTCAAAAGTAAAAATCAAATAGAATAGAATTCAGCCAGTCGCAAATTTTTATCTGCAACACATCAACCAGTTGTCCAAAAATTCTTAATATTGGCATCAGTTCTCAAGAAATGATTAAAATAATGTGTAATTACTAATATTTTATAATTATCCAAAGATAAAGATAAAATAACTGATCTTTATTTAGAGAGAAACTACAACTATTTCCTTTCTTTATAATATTGTTCATGTCATATGTATCTTTTCAATCTTTTATTGATTCTATTACAATTATCAAGAATTGTGAATATGGATAAATTAATGAATATTTTAAAGGATAAAGATTTATTTAAATTTGATAGGAAGTGTCTCATTTTTTTAAGGGAAGATTCATTATATCAACCTATAAAGCTAACACTTTTTTAATAAAAATTGAAACTATAATCATTTGAAAATTGAAAAGATTCTTGGCATAAAAGAATATTGAAGCCAACAATTTTCACATTTTGTCTTCAATAATAAAAAAAAATAAAAATCTTATGTAGGGGATATAAATTAATATTTTTTTTCAAGAAACTAGGTTTACTAATAAAAGAAAAAAATAAACAGAAATTTATTTATTTTTTTTTTTTGCATAGGAAAAGCGAAAATTATTATTAAGGAAAGATATAAATAATGGGAAAGAGATGAATAAATTAAGAAAGGAGATTCATAAATCGTTTTTTTTTTTTTTTTTTTAATTTAAAATAATTAAAGGATAAAATTGATCAAGGAGATACTCTATATACTGTATAGAGAGAGTAAATGATTGTTTTTGAATAATGATAATAACTAAATCATTTAATAATAATGAGAAAAAAATATAGTGAGTGAAAAAGCCAAGGAAAAACGAGACACATGCCTATTTTTATATTTAAAATTATTAAAAACAAAAGAGTATCATTTACAATCCTAAAAAAAAATAAGAAAAAATTTAAAAAGAGGAGTAAAAAAAAATATTCATGCATTAATCCATTAAATCTAATGTTAACAAACACGAAAGTTTAAAGTTCATTTATTCCATTCATCCATCTATTATTATTTTTACGTATGCAAAAAATAAAATTTACGCTGCATTAATGATTATTATTTATTATTTATTACTTTTTTGGAGGGTTGGCAAAGTTAGTATTTCATGAAGAAAGTATTGTTCTGCAATTTTTATTTAAGATTAATTAATTGAATTAATTGTATTTTTTTATTATTTCTTTTCAATCGCACTAGTAATTCTCGCGAACTTACGATAATACTTTTATTATAGTTTATGATATTACTGTCATATTGAATGTTTTTTTATATGGGGTGGCCGTTTTCTTGGCATTTGTTTTTTGCGCGCCTATCAATAAGAAAGTCGTAAACATGTAAGTATTCTATGTATTTTTTTTAGAACTTTCTAAAATAATAGAAATATTAAAAATTATTTTTAATTAAATTAAATTTTTATTTTATTTATTTTTTATTCAGTAAGGGATTAGGAAAAGAAAAAGATAAACGGAGAAGATATTATATTGTTTCTACTATTATCAAATTATTATTCATCAATCCATCCATTCCCACGTTTTCCTCCATTTTTTTTCACCTTTCATTATTTACTTACTTTATTCTCTCTTATTTTGGTTTAACCTATTGTAATTCAATTCAACCAATTCTCATTTAATTCTTATTAAGTTCATATACGGTATTTCGAATAGATCTATCGTTATCTTTCTTTTACGTTATCTTTCACGTACGTCATCCTTATACAACTTATTACTTATTACATCTTTATCAATGTTTTTACACACGACATATGTTCACCTATCATTATTTAAAGCAACAAAAGTCTTTTCGGTCTTCTTGTAATGATTTCATTTTAATTTTATTTTATTTAATTTTTTAATTTTTAACTTTTTGAATAGTAATTTTTATTTTCTAACGTATTCAATCATTATGTGACAATTAATTTCAAAATTTTAACTTAATTTTTTTTCTTGCCAATTAATCTTTCTCAGAGATATATATATTAAGTAGAAAAATATTAGAAAAGATGAAACATTATTTTTAAGGAAGTCATAAGATTATTATTCATGGGTAGCAGAGAAACACCGTGCATGCTCGATTATCTCGATTGAAAGAAGTTATTATAAATAAATATCAATAATTTATAAAAAATCTGTTGTAGAATATTTATTATACTGATAAAGATTACAATTTTATAAACAAGCTATTGATTTGAAGATATGCTTTTGGCTTTATAGATATAAATTTTTTATTATTTTTCCTTCAAATAATTATCAAATCTCTCCTTGGCATGAAATGTCACTTCCTTAAAGTATAGTTGAAGTAGTTCAACATTACATTTATATTAGATATATGTATATGGTTTAGGTATTATAATGTGGAAAGTAATAACTGATAAACTCTCTTTGATAGTTTGTTGTGAAGGAATTTGAAACTTAGGACTAAGATAAATTCATGAAAAAATAACTATCTACAGTTCAAAGATTATGGACATGGTTTAGATTTAATAGTTTACTGTATATATTAAATTATAAAAATTTTGTGTAATGGAAATTTTAATAATAATCAACATTAAATATTAAGTAAAGTTAGTTCATATTCAAAAAAAATCTTTTATACAACAGGAAAAAAAAGAGAATATAAAATAATATATGAAGAAGAGAATTATTTGAACCATGAAGAAGATAGTTTTATTTTATTGCTAATAATATTAAACGAGTATTGATTTGAAACATGCTGAAAGAATTCAGCTTCTTGATACAATATATTCTCTGAACAGGTCACTTATTAACAATTTGAATATTTATTTAAAATGGGAGTTTTTAATTAAAATTTGAATTTATAATAGTGCTTAGAAAAAAATGTGTCGAAATGCTGGCACTAAAATTGTTGAATGGAAACAAATTCTTATGTGCACGAGACATATTCAAAGTTATGGAAAATGGATGACAATAAACTTGCTACTGTTAATAAGATTATTGTGAAAGTTTCGCCAAAAGGAATTGAGTGAGATCTTTGGATCCACGTGAAAAGATATTCAAGAAACGTTTCTTAGTAAGTAAAAAAATCCCGAATTAAATTTATACTTATATTGTGATTAATTTAATAATATATTATTAATAGGAACAATTAAATATTAAACATGCAACAAGTTCCAAGTGAAAATGATATTGCAAACATATATGATATCAAGGATAAAAATGATAATAAGTTTCAGAAGGATGTGGTTCCGAATCCGACGATGCTAAATTGGTTGAATAAGCATCGGAGAACTGTAGGGATGCGATTGATTGTAGAAAAATAGAATTTCTTGTAACATTAGTATTTTCAGTTTTGTTTTTTATAATTATACAAATTTATAAAGTGTACATATTTGAAAATCTTTAATTAGAAATTAATAAAGACAGTGATATCACAATTTAGTAGCCATGAAGATGGTGATAATAACGAAATTGTTGCCAGAAAATTTTGGGAATATGTAAAATAAAGGTACAAGTCAGGTTGTACCAATAAATAAACAAAAAGTTTGTGTGCATTAAGATTCCGAGGGGAAACTTATTTTAAGTTAGAAAATTATAATGAAGCATTAATAGATTTTAATAATTTATTAGAAAAAGAGCCACATAATTATCTTGCATTAGGGTTACGAGGGGAAACCTATTTAGAATTACAAAAGTATAATGAAGCATTAACAGATTCTATTAAATCATTAGAAATAGAACCAGATAATACTCTTGCATTAAGATTACGAGGAGAAACTTATCTATTGTTAGAATGGTATAATAAAGCATTAATGGATTTTAATAAATTATTAGAAAAAGAACCAAATAATACTCTTGCATTAAGACTACGAGGAGAAACTTATCAAAAGTTAGAAAAATATAATAAAGCATTAATGGATTTTAATAATTTATTGGAGTTAGAACCAGATTATTATTCTGCATTAAGATTATGAGGAGAAATTTATTTAGAATTAGAAAGGTATAATGAAGCATTAATGGATTTTAAAAAATTATTAGAAGAACCAGATAATACTCTTGCATTAAGATTACGAGGGGAAACTTATCAAAAGTTAGAAAAGTATAGTGAAGCATTAACAGATTTTGATAATTTATTTGAAAAAGAACCAAATAATACTCTTGTATTTAGATTACGAGGAGAAATCTGTCTAAAGTTAGGATGGTATTATGGCTCATTAAATAATTTTAATAATTTATTAGAAAAAGAACCAAATAATACTCTTGCATTAAGATTACGAGGAGAAACCTATCAAAAATTAAAAATGCATAATGAAGCATTAATAGATTTTAGTAAATCTTTATCAGATACTCTTAACCTAGATTTGCATGAAAAAAATATTGACAAATGTAATGAAATGTTAGAAATAGAACCAAATAATGCTCTTGCATTAAAATTTCGAGGAATGATTTACAGAAAATTAAATAAATACAAAGAATCACTTGATGATTTTAATGAAGTTCTAAAAATAGATCCAGATGATATTTCAATATTAAATCTAATAATAGAAACAGAGAAAATCAAAAATAAATTAATAATCGATACTAAGACACAAAAGCAACAATTGAATCTAAAATGGTTCAAGACATAACAACAAAATCAAGTGAGCTCATAAGCTGGATTCCATATTCTCAATTCAAAAATATAAAATTTATAGCAGAAGGTAGTTTTGAAGTAGTAAAAAGTGCTATTTGGATAAAAGATAAAGAAAATGAAATCAAGGTGGTACTTAAAAATCTACATAACTCTAAAGATATGACAGATGATTTTTTGAAAGAAGTATGTCTTTTATATTTAAATTCAATTAATTTAAATTTTAGTTAATTTTATTATTATTTTTTTTAATAAATTTGATTTAATAATTAAATAGGTAATATCTCATGGAATAACAAATTCTAATGATTTTATTATACAATGCTATAGAATTATTAAAGATCCTAATATTAATAACAATATTATGGTAATGGAATTTGCAGAAGATGAAAATTTGCATAGAAACTTAATGCTAAATTTTGATGAAATTACTTGGCAAACAAAGTTAAAAAGATTATATTGTATTGCTGCAGGGTATGTATTAATTTATTAAGTTTAATTAAGTAAATACAAATGCTAACTTTAATTACTATATATTATACAGAATTGAACAAATTCATAATAATAATCTGATACATAGAGATCTTCATTCAGGAAATATTTTAATGGGA
>CAJVPK010000844.1:0-20543 GCA_910592015.1 Diversispora eburnea | reverse complement strand
TAAAATTGTTGTGATAAACTTCTAAGGATATCATTGACAGTGCAATGTCAATTAAAATTGTTGCAATAAATTTTGAAGAATATTGTTAACAGTGCAATGTCAATTAAAATTGCTGTGATAAATTTTGAAAGACATTATTAACAATACAATATCAATTAAAATTGTTGCGATAAACTTCAAAGGATATCATTGACAGTATAATGTCAATTGAAAATCGCAGTGATATAAATGCAAGTGATGACCATCGAAATGATATATTATGAATATCTAACATAAATGAAAGTTGTTAATACGAAATTACTACAAAAATAATAATATTTGTAAAATTTCACATATGAAGATATCAAAATCGATAACCTTTGAAGGTTATCGATACAAATTTACTATGAAAACGATAATATTCGTAAAATTTCGTACATAAAAATATCAAAATCGATAATTTTTAAAAGTTATCGATATGAATTTACTATGAAAATATTAATATTCACAAATTTCACCATGTGAAAATATCAAAATCAATAACTTTTGAAGGTTAGCGAAGACCTTTGAAAAATAACATATCAAAAAACAACAAAATACTTATATTAACATTAACTTTTGAAGGTTTTTATCAAAAAAATTTCCTAATGAACTATCTCTCACAGAATATAGAGCATAGGCTCTTCTAACAATTGTTCAAAAATGAGGCAGACGATTTTGCAGAAGATAGGATCTGGTAGTACTTTTGACGTTATTACTGAATCCTCTAAGATATAAGAGAAGACCCAACTGATAATAGAATAAAAGTTTCTCATCATTCTTGATATTATTATCAAAAGCATTAATAGATTCATATACATAGGTAAGTTGTTTTTCCTAATTTCTACCTGGGAGAAATACAAGGGAGTCATACTTGTACTATTTTTTTTCAAGTCAAAAATTAACAAAGATAAATGATTGTGATTCTCTCATCATAATTTCATCAGGATAAAGGACATAGTTCATATTTAATTTCTCCAGTTGTTATAGTTAAAGTTTTTCTTATGCCATGCTGCTACATGACAGATTGAATTACTAGGACGACAGTATATATAGAGGTAAAAATATTTTCGTAACTCATGTTTTGCGTATTGTTATTTTTGAGTTTGCACTAGATCTAGTGACATTTATATATTTGCTGATTTTAACAATTTCTCTCATGGCATTCACAGTATTTCTTGTACCTTGAACTTTGTTATTTGTCTATCCATGGTCTCTATGGCTTTTCTTATATTCCAGGTGTTATCCAAGTCTCTATTTTTCAAGGAGTGAGGGTGAAGTGAGTGTTTCTTGGTCAAGAAGGTGGCAGTAAAATTTATATCATTTTTATTCTCATGTGGTGCAATTAGACTACTGGAATTTTGATTATACAATGAAAGTCTAATTCTTTTTTAATTAATTTAAATAGATTATCAGAATTTTCATTGCATTTAGATCTACATCTAATCTACAGATACTAATTAATTAATTTAATTAGTTTAAATAAACTTTTTCTAAATTCTAAATTCTTCTGGTTCTTTCTCTTCTAAAGCAATTATAAAATTAAAGAAATAGAAATTATAAATAAAGAAGAAAGAATATTATACTAATTCTGGTTCAGGAGTTGTGTGAATTCTTTTATTCAAGTATAGGAACAAGACTACTTAAAATATTTCCAAGATTTAAATAAGTTTAATAAGGAATTAAGGTAAGTATGGTTTTTCTTTCTTTCTAAAAATTTTTCTAAGCCAATTGTATTAATTAAAGGAGTATTATATTTTAATTAGATAAGTAATGAAGGATAAAATAAAAGAAAAAAAAATAAAATAAAAAAAATAATAATATAAAGAAAAATAATAATAATAAGAGATAAAAAAAATAAAAAAAAAAAGAAATAAAACAAAATAAAATAAAAAAAATAGAAAAATAATCAAGTCAATATAATTTTTTAAAAGGATTTTTACTAATATTCTTAATCTATTTGCAGAAAAAAAAGAAAAGAAAACAAAGAAATAAAGTTCTTTGTTCTTTGTGACTTGTATAAAAAAATAAGTGAAAAAAAGTATTCTGGAGATAATCAAGAATCTTCAGAGCTTGTTATGAAATTTGGAGAATGAAGAAAGGGTGAGGTTTCTTGAATAATATAATCAATAACAACAGTAGGGACTTCTATTCTGAGATGATATAACTTTAGTCTATTACCATGTGCAGATCTCTTTAATACTTTTACTTCTTTATTTCTCAATTTGTAGATACTATTTCCAAAGACTTGATGGATATAATAGAGATCTTCTTATTTTTCTTCTAGTTTGTGACTTCAAGTTTTCTCAAGAGTAAACTTATATAGTAGAACTAGATCCCTTATGCTATAAGTCTCAATGGTGACTTTGGCCTGGTACTGGAGCTGTTGTTTCAATTAACTTCTGGTAATTCTATCTTGAACTTGGTTCCTAACTTCTTGAAAATCTCTTATGACTTGTTTTATCTTTCAAACAAGGAATCTTGATAATCTATCATATCTGCAGTTTCTGAAGGATAAGAGGTTATTTCTGTTTTTATAGGTAATAATACTTTTCTTCCATATAGAAAAAAGAATGGCTCATGTCAGGTTGTATTTTGCTAACTGGTCCAGTAGACAAACAATACAGCCAGAATGAACAAATCCTAGTTTTCATTGAATTAACTATAATATTTAGACAGAACATCACAAAGAGTTCAATTGAATCTTTCTGTTAATCCATTAGTCTAGAGGTGATAAACACTAGACAACTAGTGTTTAACATTCATCTTTTTGTACATAGTATCTATTACTTGATTACAAAAATGACTTTCTTGATCAGATAAGAGTTCTCTTGAACAGCTATACTGGTAAATTATATCCTTATAGAAAAAAGAAGCTATATTGATAATATCAGCAACTGGGATGGCTTTAGCTTCGGGCCATTTAATCAAATATTCAGTTACCACAACTATATATTTGTTTCTCCAAGCTGTTATGGGTAGAAGGTCAACAATATCAATTCCTACTCTGTTAAAAGGACTTCTAACTTTGATAAAATGTAAAGGTTCTTTAGTCTTAGGTTTTCCTCTTCTTTGACAAGCATCACAAGATTTGACATACTTCTTTATATCTTCTCCCATTTGAGGTCAAAAATATTAGAGTGAAGTCTTCTAGAGAGTAGTTATAACGTTGAAATGTTTAGAAAGTAAATCAAAATGTATAGAGAACAAGATGAATTCTTTTTCACTGGTTTTAATTATTCTTTAAGGTTTTTGTGAATTCTTTAAGTTTCTTTTATACAATATTCTTTCTCTTGCAAAATGATTTCAGGTTTGATATTTTAACTTCTTTACTTGGTCACTGGTATAATCTTCCAGAATAGTAGAATCACTTAAATAGCACAAGAAAAGATAATAGGTGTCAAGATCTATTTTAAGATTTCTATTCATTCAAAATTTGATTTTGATTTAAAGTCTTTGAAGGTTTGTAAGGTAAGTAGATAAGTTTTTTTTTGGTTTCTTTGTAGTTTTACTTATTTGACTAAATAAATATTAATTTTTCACTAATCAATTCAAAAGGGTATAATAAGATGGTTTAATTTATAGGTGACTAAATACTAATAAGGTTTGGCTTTTTTTTATGATTTCTAGAAGGTTTTTATCACATATTTATTATTATTTTTAAAAAGGGGAAGAAAAAAGTTTTAATATTCAATCTGAGACAAAGTGTTAACATTGAAATGGACTTTTCTGAACTTATAAACAATAATAAAGGAGTATTCTTGAAGGATGGCAATTCACCTTGCTAATCTATTCTGGATATCTTATATGCAAATAGAAACTTTAGAACGGAGTAATCAGTCACAAGAGTAAAATGAATTTCATGGAAGTATTGGCGAAAGTAGAATATGGCCCAAACAACTGCTAAGTATTCTTTCTTAGTGACTGTATAATTCTTTTCAGCTTGGAACAATGATCTACTTATATAGACAATGACTCTCTTCAGTCTTTCTGAGTCCTCTTGTAGTAAAATAGCTCCTAGAGCTATATCGGAAGTATTTGTGAAAAGAATAAATTCTTTTTCAAAATTTGAATAGGTCAGGATCAGAGTAGAGGTAAGGTGAATTTTCAATTGGTCAAAAACTTTCTACTGTTCTTCAGTCCATTTATATGTAACATTCTTCTTAAGCAACTTATTCAGGAGGGTAGCAATGGTAATAAATCTTTAGACAAACTGGTAATAATAAAAAGTTAATTCAAGGAATTCTCTAAGTTATCTTAAATTCTTAGGAATTGAGAAGTTCTTAATCATTTCTATTTTATCTGATCTGTGGAGATTTCATCTTCTCCTATTACATATCCTAGGAATTTTAGCTTCTTTTAGACAAAAGAACATTTCTGGGGTTTCAACTTTAATCCAGTCTTATAGAGAATGTCAAATACTTTCTGGAGGTATTTCAGATGGTCCTCAAAAGTTTTGGAATACACATTCAAATCATCCAGGTATACAACTACACTTTTTCCAATCAAGTCAGAGAATAGGAAATCCATTAATTATTGAAAAGTGGCTAGAGCATTAGTAAAGCCAAAGGATATTACATTGAACTGATATGTGCTAAAAAAGATAATAAAAGCTATCTCCTTCTTGTCTTCCAGATCCATTTCCACTTGCCAATAGTTATTGGCAAAGTTCAGAGAAGTATATCAAGAAAAATTCTTCAACATATTCAATAATTTATTAATTTAGAATAGCAGATAATTGTATTTCTTGATTACAACATTTAGTTTCTTATAATTAATACAAATTCAGATTTTATCTTTCTGCTTTACCAAGATAACTGGAAAGGTTCAAGGACTTGTAAAAGAAAAAATAATATCTTCTTCTAACATTCTGGAGATTTCTTCTTCTAAAAACTTCTTTTCTTTTAGAGAATGCTGATAAGGTCTTTGTTTAATTGGAAACATATCTCCAGAACAAATTCTATGTCGAACAATGTCAATGTGGCTTAACTGATTGGAAGTGAAAGCAAAGTTTTCCATATTCTTTTGCAACAAAGAATCCAATTCATCTCTTTGCTCTTTTACTAATTCAGGATTAATCTTAATATCAGAGACTTCATCTTCATTAAAGAAATAACAATTAAGAATTTCATTAATCTCATTATCTTTGTTTTCTTCATCAGATGACCTTTCCAAGTCTTTTTCCAAGTCTTCTTTCAAGTTATTTTTATCTTGGAACAAAGCTCCAGGCTCATCCTCATTCTGAAGTTCTCCGGGTTCTTGTTTAATCTCTGAATGAATATACAGTTGTTCATTTAATTCTTCTTCTTCAAATTCTTCTTCACTTTAAGTATTGGATTCAGTTCCGCTTTCTTTATTCAGGCCTTTCAGACTTTCTACAATTACTGGTCTATCACTTTCAAAAGGTTGGGAAGAAAGTTTTCTGAATTCTACTGGAACTTTAACCTTTTGATTATTCCAAAGAATAATTATTTCTGAGGTACTCCAATTTATATTAACTTTGACCTTGGAAAGTCAGTTATTTCCTACAATCGCTTGGTAGGTTTGGGTATTGGTTACAACAACATCAGTTGGGATTTAACAACCACTAACTTCAAAAGGAAAGTTGAATATTTCTCCTACTACTCTTTTGCTTTCACCATGGACACTAATCATGCTGATAGTAGATGATTTTTCTACTTTTATATCAATCTTTTATAGCAAGTAGAAAATAACAACACTTCCAGAAGATCCACTATCAATAATCAGAAAAATAGTTTTGCCTTTCACCTTGGTATCACAATATAGAGCAGTAGACCTGTAATTAAGTTGGATCCCTATATTGGTTCTTTGTTTTTTTTTGAACAGAACTTTCTTCTTTTGTAAACTTTTCATCAAATCCTACTTCATTCTGGAGGTACCAAGAAGCAATTGGCCATAAGTGATATTAGCCTTCTAATTTTACAAGTCTGTTACAATGGAGTACTTAGGAATAAGTGAAACAATCTGTGGTAGTTTCTTTTCTGTTGGTTTCTTTATTGAAATCAGAACTCTTCTAATTTTTGAAGCTACTTTCAGCTTTTCCACCAGAACAGGTTCCTTCTCCAGAACTTGAGTTATAATGATATTACTAACATAAACTTCAGATTTACTAGATTCCTTGGGTACTTTTACTGTAACTGGTGGAATCTTTGAAACTGGATCTTCTTTAGCTTTTCTTTTGAATGGAGGTCAAGTTAAAACAGGATTTTTCCTAGTCAAGAAACTTGAATCACTTCTATCAGTCAGATAGTAAAGTATACTATCATACTTATGTAGATTGAAAAAACTACTAGATTCTTGCTAAACATCATTATTGAAAAACTGATTATTTTCAACTTGATTCATAATATTTATCAAAAGAACTTGGAGAGTCTGATTGGGATCAGAAGAACCACCAGAAGATATATTGTTCAGAATTAAATTACTATTTATTTGAGCTAGATTTCTCAAAGAACATTGTTAAATGAGATAAGAGGTGAATTATTATTTTCTTGATTATTGCCAAAATTAGTTCTAATATTTTTATTAAAGTTTCTTCAAGATTCAGAACAGTTTCTACTCATGTGTTCAGGATTGTCACAATTGTAACAAGATACTTGGAACTTATTGTCATTGTTACCACCATAATTATTATTACTAAAATTTTCAGCTGATCTGGAGTTTTCTTTCTTTTGTAGGTTATTTACTTGGGACATCATAGCATTCACTACTTCAGTCAGTTTATGTATTGCAGCTTCAGTTGGATTAGTTGAAATTAGAAGATTTACAGGAGAAGGAAAACTATTATAAGGTATACCTGCCACCCAAATTCAAAATCCAAATGCCGAAATCCCAAATGCCGAAATCCCAAATCCCAAATCCCAAATTATGATTAGTATTTTTTGCCGAAATCCCAAATCCCAAATCCCAAATACTAGTAATTTGGGATTTGGGCAACACGTATATTATAAGGTTAGCTTGGAATATAAGAAGCAGCTGGACCATTCAGATTATAAGATGGAGCTGGGAAATGAAAACCTAAAAGAGATGCATAGGCGAAATTTTACTTGAGAGTACTCTCATATACTTTCGCTCTATTGTATGCATTGGGAAAATTAGCTGGAGTCAAAGTAGACACATGGATACAATATTCTGGGTGAAGGCCATTAATCAAAATCTGAGCTTTTGTGAAATCAGGATAAGCATGTCCTCCTGCTTCAACTCTCCTGAACAACCCTTCCATCTCATTGTAGTAAGAATCTACATCTTCTTTGGGATGCTGTTTTCTTTGGGTCAGTTGGATGAACCACTTGACTTCTAGGACAGTAGTCTTGAATTACAAAATAAAGAGAGACCAGAAGTTTCAATCTTGATAGTTAGCATCATTCCATCTATTTACTGCTGGATTCTAGTTCTTTCTTATGATTCATCAAGTAGCAGCAGAGCTTCTAAGCCAGGAAGTAATAACAGCAATCTTCTGGTCCTGAGAGACCATATTAGTATCAAAAGCTTTTTCTATTTCTTCTATCTAGGTAATTGGGTCTTGATCTTCACCAAAGAAGTTTAAATAAAGTACTAAATTCATTTCCTAATTCAGAGCAATGATATTGACTACTGGAGGTTGGATATTTTATAGCTAGAGCACTAGGGCAGTCAATTGAGCAATAAATTGGTCTAATCCTGTGACTATTAATTTATTACTTCAGATAGTATATAGATAATTATTTCTTATTCTTCTTCTGAACCTTCTTCTTCTATTTCAAACTTAGTATTATAATGTTCTGGAGCTTCTGAATTGGAAAAATTTTCTGATGAAAAAGAGAATCGGAACAATGGGAGTTCAAAGGTATTGGTAAAAAAGGTTTTAGAACCTATTTTGAACAATTCTATTTAAAAATAGATAGGATTTATTTATATTCTCTATACAACTGGTATCAAATTGATACTACCTATTAAGAAAGCAAGAGGCAAGTACAACAAGTGCTTGAATTTAGTCTAATAGTTATCAGTGAGTTTTGGGAGTATGGAAAGACAAATAAATATAAAGTAACTAATTTTCTATACTATAGAATAATAAAAGTAAAGAAACAAAGAAGAAACAAGTTAAAGGAAGGATATTGAATATAGAGAAGAGAAAATATGACAAATTTTAATCTGATGACAATAAAAAACAAAATGGAATAGTTTTACTAGAACTTTGTAAGAATTTTGAAGGATGGATGAGTTCAAAAAATGAAGAAAGTAAGTTTTGGCTAAGTCATGTGACAGTTTGAGCGAAGATTTAAAGATCACTGGTTTATTTTAAGACTTTAGATTATACAATATAGACTTTACTTATAATTTATAAACAAATGCGAGGAAATAAATAAACAGGTGTATAACTTATTTATAGACAAGATAAAGATTTTATTAAGAAAATAGAGAAAATACAAAAAGAAATAAAGAAAATAAAGAAATCTATCCTAAGTTCACTCAAAAACTATTTAAAGATTTTAATCAAAGTTCAGTAATTACTAATTAATTTATTGAATGAATGATTAACTACTTGAAATATTACTTTATTCACATTACATGAAGAAGAAAAATTAAAGCTACTTTTATAGATATTTCAATTCTATTCTAAAAATATAAATTAATCTATTAATTGATTATATGATGAAAGAAGAAAAAAGAAAGAAAAAGAAAGAAAATAATAAAATAGACTCAATTCCAGTCTTGTTTAACTTCTTGGCTATTGTAGAGGTGGTAACAGTTTAAAACATTTGTATCTTTACCTTGGTAAGTGGTCTTTTATTAGGAAGAGTGGTCATCATCTAAGCAAAACAGTGATTTCTGCAGTAATTTATAGTAGACCGCAGCATCTGCAATTTGTAATATATCAGAAGTCACGTGGCACGTGACTGGCACAGCTGAAAGAATTTATCTCTTAAACTGTTCATTTTAGCAGATAAATTTGTACGCTAAAATGATTAAAAATAAATTAGACCTAAAGAAGAATTTTTCTTATTAAAAACTTCATTTTAATTGGTTAAAATGATTCCTAAGAGCCTAAGTCACATGGCATAATTTCCAGTTGCAGTGTTACATATTACATGTGTTACAAAAAATGACTTGACTTTATTATTTAATAAATCAATACTAATTTAACAGAATTTAAACTTTTATTTCTTATTAATTATGAAATCATAAATGAATTATCTACTTAATTAATTATTTATCAAAATGTATAATTTAAAATTTAAACTATGGTGATAGGTTGCAGGCGTGTTTCGTGTTAATCTTAGGATTGACAATTCGAATTAGTCTGAGTCTCATCTTTTTGTTAGTTACTAAAATAAGTTGTGTATCTTATATTATGTAATATTAATGTAGGAGACTTTCTTTTTTTTTAGTCAATAAATTTGAGGCAAAGCCTTGCCAAAACTTTTTAAAAAAAAAAAAAATAATTTAAAATTTAAACTATTAAAAAAAAAATTTAAAAAAAAAACTGTCACTCCGTTTTCGCAATGATGCAATATAAAAAAAAATAAATTCGTGTTTATTAATTAATTATTTATCAAAATGTACAATTTAAAATTTAAACTATTAAAAAAAAAAATTATTTTTTAATTAATAAAAAAAAAAATTAAAAAAAAACCATCACCACATTTTCACAAAGATGCAATACAAAAAAAAATAAATTCGTGTTTATTTATTAGGTATGGAATTGTAAAAAACAATTTCTAGTATTATTGTAATACAGAGGCACATTACACGTTACGTATCAAAAATGACTTCTATATAGATTTTTTCAATCCATTTTTATCTCTTTTTTATTCGTCAACTACATACATTACCTGCATGCTTCGCGTTCTTCTTTTCACTCTACAAAGTGATTCCCAGGAACCAGTTATTGATCTGAGAGCTCAAAATGTTTTGTTACTTTTGGCCAATTTCACTTTTTTATTATTCAAATTATTTCTTAGTTGAATTTGCCAGTATTATTTGTAAAATTAATTAGATCCCAGATAAACTTGTGGCAGAACTCTTACTGCTTTTGTGTTGATCCTACAGTTCGAATGATCCGATATAAGTTGATAATTACAGTATCGAGCAGCTAAAAAAAAAAGGCATCCAATTTCGCTGTGCTACTTTCTATGTACTGTAATATGAACGTAATTGATCTGTGATATCTACGCCATTCATATAGTGATTGTAATTGTCGATTACTTTCAGAATTTTTAATTTTTTTTTAAATTCAAGACCAAACACCGTTCGAACCTTTGCTGCATTGGTGCTTGTTTCCCTTGGTTGTTGTCTTTCCTGTTCTATCTTCCATTCTTTATCAGTAATTCCATGAATTGTCAATAGCATCATAACTGGCCTATTATCTTGTCAGAGAACAACTAATACATCATTTACCACAACTCCAGAACGAACATCCCAATCAAGTTTAATACCTTTATCAAGCTTTAATTCTTTTGAAAAATCTGCGGAAGTTTTTCGTATAGTCCCACAAGCACCGATCCCGTTCTGTTGAAAAAATTGAAAAAGAAGAATGCTAGAAAAATAGTTGTCCATGTATATATCGTAGGAAAGTTGATGGTACGGAAGTTGTTCAACGAGATGAAAAATCTGGCATCCGATTTGATTAAGTTCATTTACTTTTGTCATGTTACTTGGAACAATATATGATGTTGACAAAAAAGTAAAAAGTGTACCTGGTATCACAAAGAGACAAAATTTTGAAGCCTTCAGGGGTTAGTTTATTCTTAATTCATACGGTATGAACATTTCTTTCAAAAAATTGAAATATCATCTTATCTACAGAAATATTTGAATTTGGTACGTAAAGTCACTTCGAGACGTCCCGAATGTGTAAAAGTAACAGTTCCAATTTATCGAAGTAATTTTTGATTGTTGTAACAGGGGAGGAAATGTGAAAATATCTCTTTATCTGTTCAAAATATTTTAGAGGTATTTGTTTTGAAATAGGATAAATAAGAAACTTGTCAGTCTCATTTCAATACTGATTAAGTGAAGGTAACTTAAAAAGTCCTTGGTAAATTATCAAGGCAATCCAGATGAGGAATTCCTTTTGGGTGAGGTCTAGCTAACGTCTACCAGTAATACCAGCACTCTTCGATAGTACATAAAAATTTGTATTTTCGACAATAGTGTCTAACATGCTAGTTGTAAAAAAAAGAAAAAAAAAATCAATCAGCTTAGAGACACCAATGTCAAGATATGTTGGCAGCCGAACAGATGCCCGATGAGATTGTCGTGAATGAATAAACAGTTCAAAATTGGATGGAGGTGGGGGTAATTCTTGCTATATGACTCTTGCTAATTTGCATTTCTTTTTGTGGGTGCTTCTAGTGTCTATTTCATTTTTCTCGTTCTCGTCTTTATACTCTGAATCTTGATTGTCTAAGTGGCACTGGTGAGAAGTTAAGAACAGTACATATTCTTCGTCGTCGTCAGAACCTGTTTCCAAAATTTTGTGAAGTAAAGAACTTGTTAAACTCAAAGCTACTGCATTTTATACCTGCCACCCAAATTCAAAATCCAAATGCCGAAATCCCAAATGCCGAAATCCCAAATCCCAAATCCCAAATTATGATTAGTATTTTTTGCCGAAATCCCAAATCCCAAATCCCAAATACTAGTAATTTGGGATTTTGGCGTCCCAAATCCCAAATGATTTGGGATTTGGGCAACACGTATACTGCATTTGACATAAAGGACATATGGTTTTATTATTTTTTATTAATTTTTTTTTATTTTTTTTAATAATTAGAAGATGAAGGAGAAAAGCGATTATCAAGTTACACAATGTACAATCTACAAGATCTAATAATCGACACAATTATTATTAACAAAGATCTACATACATGTGAGATGTAATTATGAATAATCGCTAATCCAATTTAGCTTAGAAATGGGAGGGAAGTAACTTAAGAAATTTAAAAGGAATTACACAAAATTAGTATAAAAAATTTTTTAGTGTTTAAATTTGAACACTAGATGATCCAAAGGATAAATATAGATATAGAAAGAGAATAAAGGATTAAGATTTTTAGGATGAATTCAGAACAGAGGGGATGGTGAAAAGGACAAAAATGAAGTGAGTAGTACAAGATAAGTGGATAAATGAAGGTAAGTAGTAATAAGTATTGATAAGTAATATCAAGAAAATAGAAAAAGGAGTCAAAAGGAAGGTGATAACAATTAGTGGAAAAACTATATAAACGGATATTAACGGTAACAGGGTGTGATAGATGGAAACGATAGTGAAAATGTGATGATAATGAAGAGGATAAAAAATATAGTAACACCATGAGATCAACGCAAAAACAGCAAGAGTTCTGTTATGAGCTTATCTGGAATCTTATTAATTTTGTAAATGATACTGGTGAAATTTAACTAAGAAATAATTTGAATAATAAAGAAGTGAAATGGCCAAAAGTAACAAAACATTTTGAGCTCTTGGATTAATGACTGGTTCCTGGGAACCACTTTGTAGAGTAGAAAGAAAAACACGAAGCATGCAGGTAATGTACGTGATTGGTGAACAAAAAAGAAATAGAAATGGATTGGAAAAATTCATATAGAAGTCATTTTTGGTGTGTAGTGTGTAACATGCCTCTGTGTTGCAATAATACCAGGAATTGTTTTTTACAATTCCATACCCAATAAATAAACATGAATTTATTTTTTTTTTGTATTGTATCATTGCGAAAACGTGGTGACGGTTTTTTTTTTAATTTTTTTTTTAATAGTTTAAATTTTAAATTGTACATTTTGATAGATAATATTAATTAGGCAATTCATTTATGATTTCATAATTAATAAGAAATAAAAGTTTAAATTTTGTTAAATTAGTATTGATTTATTAAATGATAAAGTCGAGTCATTTTTTGCGACACATGTCATATGTGACACTGCGGCTGGAAATTATGCCATGTGACTCAAGCTCTTAGGAATCATTTTAACCAATTAAAACGAAGTTTTTTAATAAGAAAATTCTTCTCTAAGCCCGATTTACTTTTAATCATTTTAACGTACAAATTTGTCTGCTAAAACGGACGGTTTAAGAGATATGAAACAATTAATTATATAACCTTTAGAAATCATGTGCGAGTGAAGATTTCTTCATGCCAATCAACTCATTTAAAAAAATAAATTTTATAAAGAAAAAATAGAAATGAAGTTATTTATATAATTTGTAACCGCATATAGTCAGTGATATAATTATTTATTGTTATTTATACACTATATGTATATGATTGTCAAATTGATATAATTATTTATTGTTATTTATACACTATATGTATATGATTGTCAAATACCATTTTCAAATGCAATGTCAAAAAAAAAGTATATACTGTAGTATGAATAAAGATATATATATATGTATATGAAAATTAAGAAAATTATTACTATATTTCATTAATGTAATGTATATGCCATTTATAATATTAAATTTATCATTTATTCTTGATATTTATCCAACTATATAAAAAAAAAAATAATTTGGTTTTATGAATTTTGAATTAAAAAACATTTTTTTTTTTAAAAAAAAAAAAGGAAAAAAGGGTTCACCTGTAAAGTTAATGTTTTACTACTATTCATCTCTTGATCTCGATATATTCCAACTAACGCTTGAGCCTTTTCATATAAAGTACTCTTGAGAGAAATGACAATAAATTGAAAATTATCTGATGCATGTTCTCTAATGTAATTTGCAATTTTTCCCACATTTGTATTATCAAGAGCTGCATCAACCTCATCAAGTACAAAGAAAGGAGATGGGCGATAACTAAAAAAAATAAAAATAAAATAAAATTTAGAATCATTTATTTAAAAAATAATATATATATATGCGTGTAAATAATGAAAATTACCTATGAATTGCAAATAATAAAGCTAATGCAGCCATTGTTTTTTCACCTCCAGATAATTGTTCCATATCTCGAAAACGTTTCATAGGAGGCATAGCATGATATTTCACACCATCCAAGTATGGTTCCTGAAATAATTAAAAATTTAAATTAAATTAAATATAAATAAATATATCTTTGGCTTTAATTTATTACACGATATTTTTTATTAAGTCATACCTCTGTATCTTCTAAACTAAGATATGCAGTTCCTCCCAAAGGAAAACTACGACTCTTCGTTAATTCTTTATAGATTTTATCAATATTTTCTGCAATGTGATCATATGCTTCATGAAAATGTTTATATCTAATAAAACAAATAAATTATGTAAATAATTTGTGTGAGAAAATGATTTGTACAAATGATTTAGTAAATAAATAAAGAAATAATAACCTATCTTGTTTAACAGTATTGAATGCTTCTTTGGCTGACTTGACTTCTCGTCTTGCACTATCAAATTCTTTTTCTGTATCTTGTAATCGTTGTTCTATACCATCCAACCTGAAAGTTTTAAATAAGTCACCAGTTAATAATAATAATAATAAATATAATTAATATGAATTGCTTGAAATAATACCTTTCAATAGCTTTTAAACTAGGTGATATTTCATCCATTTTTCTCGTTATTTCATCAATCTTTTTTTCAAAATCTTTTGCAACTTCTATTCCATTATTCTAAATAAATAGATAATAAATAACATTATAAATAACATTATAAATAATATTACGAAATAATATTACGAAATAATAAGAATTAAATAATTCATTAACAAACAAACCAACCTCGGTTAAATCTTCTGTCAAAGAATCAAAATTAACTTGAATATTAGTCAAACCGGAATTCTTTGTTGTACCGCTAGACACGATATTATCATCATCGTCTGTATCCATTAAATCATCATCGTCATCATCTTGATACTAATAATAAAAAGAAATTAAAGAAATAATAAGAAATAATAAGAAACATCATAACAAGTAAAAAACACGATAATGAAAAGGAATTATTAAATAATTCGTACTTACTGATTCATTAATTAATACTTCATCAAGAGATCCTCTTAAGAGTGGTAAATCTATTTCCTCTAATTTACACTTTCTATATATCGAAAATCTATCAGCTTCAAGTTTTTCTATATCCGATTCCTGAAATAAATAAATAAATAAAAAAATTATTTCGAATATTAAATTTAATAAATAAATTACAATTACACAATTTAAATTTTATATTATGTTAAAATTAATTTACTTTATTAATATTTTCTTTCATCATTTTATCAATTTCTTTATTTAATTGTGAATACTGTCTCTTGGCTGAATTGACAGCAACTGTCTTAATATCGAATTCTTTTTTAATTTCATTTAACTTTTCTTGTTTTTCGGTAATTTCATCAGAAATACGTTTTTTGTCTCTTAATAATTGATTTTTTTCTTCTTCCAACTCGACCAACCTTTGTTTATCCTCTTGAATAGATGTATGCAGTTTATACAATCGATCTTGAGTTTCTTTCTGTTGTTCTGATTCAAACTTTAATCTTCAAAATATCATTTTAAATTATTATTATATAAATTATCTAAAATTATCGAAAAAATTATTCAAAAAAAAAAAAAGAAAAATTATAAATTATTGTACTTACTGATTTTGAAGTCTTGATTTTTGCGTGGTAAATCTCAATCTATTTTCAGCAGCTTCTTGGGCCATTTTTAATTGTCTTTGTTCATAATCGCGAATATTTGTGACTTGAATTTTTTGACAAAAATCATAAAAAACAAAATCCTCAATTGAATTTATTCTACTTTCCAATGTAATAATTTGTTCATTTAAATGTGTAAGTTCAGTTTGTGCCTAAAATATATAATTAATTTATGAAAATTATCCCAAATAATTAATATTAATGAATAATAAATAATAATTAATAACACAAATAATTAATAATAAATATAAATATACCTGATTTAGAAGTGGTTGAAGTTTTATAACTTCATTAGCAATAACTTTTAATTCGTCATTGATAGCCGTCAATTTTTGAGTGGATTCAAACTAATCAAAGAAATAAAAGAAAATAAGAACATAAGACATTTATTGCCTAAAAAAATTTCATTATTTAAAAAATTTTTTTTTTTTTTTTTAAAAAAAAAAACCTACTAAATCTTGTTGAGAAAGTTCAAGTCTCGATTCTAAACCAGATATTTCACTTTTTTTTTGTTCTTCAAAATTACCTCTACGTTTAGATTTATTAAGATTACTTAATTTTAAAAATATTTCATCTCTTTGCCGCTTTAATCCTAATTTACAAAAGAAAAAAAAATGATGATGATTATTTAATTAATAATAAAATAATACAAACCAGAAATTAGTAATAATTATCACTCACCTTCCAAATTATCAGCTCGTTTCTTTTCTGTTACCCTTTTTGCGCCTGAAAGAATATCATCACTATGTCCACCAGTGATTAATCCACTTTTATGTATAATTGTACCATCAAGTGTGACAGCTAAAAAAATAAAAAAAGAATATAAAATAAAATGTTTTAGAATATTTCTAAAAAAAAAAAAAAAAAAAAAAAAAAAAAATCGAAGTAAACATTTGAAATAAACACCTTTAACTTGTTGATTCTTTTCATAACATATATGTTTAGCAATTTCTAAAGTATCACATACTAATGCATTACCACAAGAATATTGAAATGCGCGTTCTAATTTATTATTATACGTAACAACATCTATAGCTAATCTGGCACCTTTCATGAAACTTCTATATTTATCATTTATGGGTTTAACTATGATTGTATCAAGAGGGATAAATGTCGCATGTCCCAATCGTTGTTCTCTCATGTACTTTTATGAATAAATATTATTATTATTATTATTATTATTATAAATTAATAATATATATTAATAATATTACACATTGATATTAAGTATTTTAAAGTATTCGTTTACCTGAATGCATTCGATGGCAGTTTTTTGTTGTTCAACAATAATCGCGTCTAAATTTCTTCCCAAAATAATTGAAACGGGAACAGCATATTTTCTCTGACTGGGTGTAAATAAATCTAAGAGACGTCCGTGCACACCCGAAAATACTCTTTTCAAACTTTCTATACATTCCTTCATTTTTTGTTCTCTTTCCGATTCATTCCGATCTACATTGGCCACCGTAATTTTATTTAAAATTTCTTGTAATTCACGGTTTAAGTAAATTTCTTTTCGACTATTAAAAAAAAAATTGTCAAAATCAGTAACATAGAAAGTGATTAGAGATTATCTAATAAATAATAAATTATATATATAAAAAAAAAAAAAAAAATCTTAAATTTTCCTACTTAATAGATTCCCTTTCAACTATAATAGCCTGAAGTTCTTGCTTTGATTTATCAAGATCTTTCTGTAATTGTTCAACAGAAGCTTCGACCTATAGCAACAACAAAAAAGTCAATAATTAAATTCATCAACAATTAAATTAATTAAAATTCAAATATAATTCAATTTGCAGTAATTTGTATATATTATATGCTAACCTTATCTTTATGTTCTGATAAAGAGAAATTTTCCTCTTCCAATTGTTTATGACGTCGATCTAAATCAATCATTTTTTCTTCTATTCGTTGAGTAGATTCACGACAAGTTTTTTCTTGTCGTTTGAGATTTTCGAGTTGTTGTTTTTCAGTAATAGTTTTTTTATTAGCTTCTTCTCTCCTATACATACATATACATATATATATATATATATATATATATATATCAATTAAGATATAATATTTATAATTATTTAATTTTTTTCAATTTAAACACGCGAAATTAACACGAAATTAACTCAAGATTATTATTACTTTCTGTTATATTCCGCAAGTTCTTCAGCATTTAACATTGCATTTCTTTTGCTACTATTACTTTCAGCATTTAACGAAGCTTTTAAATAGGTATACGTATAAATAAATAAATAAATTATTTCAAATTATTATTATTTATTATTATTTATATTAAACCAAATTTACCTTCATAATTTTCGGCATCTTTAGTAATTTTATCTAATTCAAACTGTAATTCTTCAACACGTTTTGACTACATAAATATAAATTTATTAAATATATTATATGTTAATGTTATATATGTAATACATGTAATATATACCTGACGATCAAAGTCCTTTTGCACTTTTTCGGAAATTTGATCAAATTGATATAATTTTCGTTTAGAATGGGCAATTTTCTCATCTACGGTGAGTAAAGCTGGACGCTATTATGATTTAAAGTAATTATTTAGATCATTCAAATATTTTAAATTAAATATATTTAAATATATTAGACATTAAAATCAAAATTTAAATAAAGAATAAAAATTACCTTTTCTTCTAATTCTCTTTCTTTTAATTTAATCTCATTTTCCATTTGATATTGTTCTTTATGAACTTTCGCTTGTTCAATCCTCGCTTGTTTTAAATTCGTTTCATATCCTTTCTGTATTTGTCGTTTTTCTTTAATTATATCATTATGACTATCTATTTGTTCTCGATATTCTCTTATATCTTCTTGAATGTGAAATAATTTCCATAAAAGATATTGAACAAGGATTTGTGCCTATCAATAACAAATTTTTTTTTTTTTTTTTAAAAAAAAAAAATCATAAATCTTTATTTCACCACAAATTTTCTATAAAGAATTTTAATAAAGAGTTATAGTGATGTAACCTTTTCGGCTTGTAACTTTTCAAATTGAAGTGCTTGGGCTTTTTGTTTTTGATATTCCTGTATTTCAGAATTGATACCACGTTTTTTATTAAAATTAAATGTAGAATTTTCCGTAGCTCGTTCTTGTGATATTTTAAGTCGTTCATATTCCGCCTTGAATTCAAGAGAACTTTATTTTTTTCAAAATATACTTTTTCAAAATATATGTTATATGTATAAAAATTTCAAAACTTTTTTTTTTATAATAGATTAGAAACTTACCCACTAATTTGTTCTATTAACCTAGTTAAATCTTTGGGAGATTGTGATGCTATTGCCTCTACATCACCCTTACATATATATATAGAGAGAGAGAGAGAAAAGGAAATTTAAAATAAATAGAATAAATGTATAATTAATAAATCAAAAGATAAATTATAATATTAATCTTTTATTTATGAAATTAAAGAATACCTGAAAAACTAAAAAATTTCTAGCCTTAACTAAAATATTTTGCTTTTCCAGTTCAGAATTGTATTTTGCAAAACTAACCACTTCATCATTAATTTTATATTCACTTGATCCAATTCTTGTAATACTATATGATTATATTTAATAAATGAATCAATTAAAAAAAACTTTAATGCATGTTTCTTGAAAAACAAAAAAAAAAAAACTTAATTCATATAAAAGCATATAAAGAGATATAAAGAAGAGTAAATTAAAAAAATTAAATTAAATCAAATTAATGATGATAATAATAATAATCAAAATAATAATAATTAGTACCTTCTTTGAAATCTGATTTCTTCATCATTTTTTACTTTATATACAGCCATAACCCAGGCTCGTTTTGGATTATTTTCTGAAGCGATATTATTATTAAAATTATTATCATCATCTTCATCATCACCATCATTATCTTGTGTATTACTTCCAACATAGATTAATTCTCGAAGTTGGGTAGAACGTAATTGAGCAGATTTAATTCCCAAAACAAAAGAAATAGCATCCATCAAATTTGATTTTCCTGTAAAACAGATATTTAAAATAAATTAAATAAAGCACATTTGAAGTGAGACCATTTCTCGCTTTATCTACGTAAGAAAAAGAGAAAAAAAATATCGATAATATATTTTCTCGAAAATTTGAAAAGACTAAAAGAATTACCTGCACCATTTGGTCCAATTACTGACGTGAAATTATGAAAGGGTCCAATGGTCTGACGTCCTTTGTATGATTTGAAGTTTTCAAGTTCGAGTCGATCCAAACGACCCATTTTATCGTTCTTTATTTTTTATCGTTTTTTATCAAGTCAGCGGATATGTCTTACTGATCGACGAGCAAATTTAATGCATATTGTAAAAATCATGTGATTTGTTGAATTTTATATGTGAGAAGTTTCTGTAACCAAATCACGAATGACATCAGACTATATGTTGATCGGATCGTGACATATGGGCTGATTTGGCTCCATTCGATTTTGTCACATAAAATTGATTTTGTAATACAATAAAATAAAATTAATCATAAAATCTGATGATCTAGTTTTTTTTTTGTTTCTTCGTGCTGTCAAAGGTACATAGGAAATCGGTTTTGAATCAGTTGAAATCGCGTACTTAGATAAAAATATTAAAATTGTATATTCTAATTTATATAAAAAAATACTATCTATTTTTTAGGATATTTGAGCGAAATAGGAGTTCTTTTGAACTTGTAAAATATAGATCTCAAAAGGTTTAAAGGTTTTAACACTTAATACATATGTATTTATTATTTAGTAGATTTTGAAATGCATTATTAATAATCTTAGTTTTATATTATAATTATAATTATAAGTTTTATTAGAGTTATAGAGTATAAAATAATGTATTTTTAATAATTATAAAAATTATAAATACAAGTTAGTTAATAAAAAAATATAAAAATTAAATAT